>ONZH01015120.1:0-36447 GCA_900303285.1 Rhinella marina | reverse complement strand
TAACCAATCCTCCAGTTCCACCGCCCAAAGCTCCCAAATGAGGAGTCAAGCATCAGCTGGATCATCCGACACCACCCTTACATGGGACGGTCAGCGAGAGTCCTCTGCCCAGTCCCCTGTTATTAGAATGCCACTCACCTTTGGGGCACCTTCTGCCAGGGAACTCTTGGGAAACCTTGATTTGCCCTTGGGGTCTCTACCACTTTTTAGTGATGAGGAGGAAGAAGTCCACCAAAGTCAGCGGGTGGAACGTACTGAGAATCCAGAGGAGCCACCGGAGGAAAGTAGCAGTGGTGCAGAGTTTGATGATGATGTCGCTGATTGGACGTGGCGCCCTCAAGCAGCATCATCCTCATCATCAGGGGAGGAAATAGAGGTGCCACCGACGCAGCAACATCCCACTGTTGCAAGGAACCGAGACACAAGAGGGAGGGGTAGAATACAAGCTACCAGGCAGAGATCACCCTCTCAAAGCCTTGGTTCTGAGAGGGCACCCTCAGGCAGCAGTGGCAGTCAACAGCCAGCAAGACCCCCCGTGGCTGTCAGCAAACCACTGTCCTCTGTCGTCTGGCAGTTCTTCCGCCTGGGGAAAGATAAGCACATCGCTTTGTGCCTGCTGTGCAATGAGAGGGTCAGTCGTGGTAGGGGTGACAATCTTGGGACAACATTGATCCGAAAGCATATGGAAAGGCAACACCAACAGGCCTGGAAGAACCGTGACCCCAATACCACCTCCTGTCAGGATGCACCATACACTTCAGATCCCATCATGCAGCATCCTCTCTGTGGAACTCAGGGCTCGTCAGCCTCAGGTGCCAGCACCAGCACAGTGTCACTGCCATGTACACCGCTAATGAGGCAGCAATCCGTGACTGAGTCCATGGGCAGACGTCAGGTGTATTCCAGCAGCCATTTCACGGCCCAGAAACTAACCGGACACCTGGTTAAGCTGCTGCCCTTCAACTTTGTGGACTCCCAGCCTTTCAGGGATTTCATGGCGTGTGCGCACCCCAGATGGCGAGTCCCCAGCCGCCACTACATCTCTGGCAAAGCTGTCCCATCACTGCACAGTTATGTGCAGAAAAAGTTTGGCGACTCATTGGGACTCTCGGTGTCCAAGACCGTGTACCTGAGTGCTGATGTCTGATCCTCAAATTATGGCCAAGGGCAGTACATGTCTGTTACTGCCCATTGGATCAACATTCTCCCAGAATACCATCAGGAAGTTGGCCCATTCTTGCCACTGCGGGAAGCACAAGTTCTGCCTCCACCACCTTGCAACCATCCGCCGCTTTGATTGCAGTCCAACCTGCCCCGGTGTCTTACCACCGATGTCAGGCCTGGCGCTCTCAGGCTGTCCTCCATTTGGTGAGCCTGGGTGAATGGAGCCAAAGTGGGCAGGAGCTCCTCCGGACCATCAGGGAGGAGATAGATCAATGGCTGACCCCACGTCAACTAACGGTGGGAAGTGTGGTAGCAGACAATGCGAGGAACATTGTCTCTGCAGTGCAGCAGGGAGGGCTGAGTCATACACCTTGTATGGCACATGTGATAAACCTCATAGTGCACAGGTTTCTTCGATCATTTCCTGCACTACAAGACCTTATGAGGATGTCACGCAGAGTGTGAAAACACTTCAGCCACTCCTACACTGCAAGGAACACCCTGCTCAGGATCCAGAGACAGCGCAGTCTGCCCCAACATCGGCTAATCTGCGACATGCCAACACGCTGGAATTCTGCCCTCCATATGCTGGACCGCCTGTACGAGCAAAGGTCAGCCGTTACAGACTACCTCATGGGGCAATCAGGCAGCTTCACGCCACACTGCGACTTCCAAGTCACACACTGGCAGATGATGCGTGAAGTCTGCCAATTGTTGATCCCTTTTGAGAACGCGACTCTGTTTGTGAGCAGGCATGACTATGGGATCAACGACATCTTCCTACTCGTCCATGTTCTGGAAATTGCGCTGAAAACCATCATCAGTGAGGATTCCCAGGCCACCACTCCAAGGCTGAACATCGCCTTGAGCCCAGAGATGGATGAAGTGCAGATGGAGGGTGAGGAGGAGGAAGATGTCTATGCCCAGCCATTCCACACACCGCCACCTGGCTTCTCTGCCTCTCAATCACAGGAGGAGATGGAGGATGAGGTGGTAGAGGAAGCGGAGGAAGACCCCAGCAGACCCTGGAACTATACTGAGGACAGTGGAGAGGAGAGGCGCTCATTGTCCTTGGTGCAGATGGCAAGGTGCCTGCGGGAGTGTCTCAGGAATGACAGCCGGATTGTGGACATCTGCCAGAGGGACCAATACTGGCTGGCCACCCTGGTGGACCCTCGCTTCCGCCGCAAAATGGCTGAATTTTTTCCGCCATCAGAGAGGGAGGCAAAACTGGTGTACTACCGGGACCTACTCACCAGTCAGTTGGTCTTACCAGCGAGACCAGCCAGGTTCCCAGACAACATCCTCTAGGGGGGAACCAGTGCGCTCCACTACCACCACCACTAGTGGAGGCGTGAGAAGTCGCTACAGCCTCCAATCGCTGATGAGCGATTTCATACAGCCAACTGCTGAAGAGGGGACACAACACCGGACTCATGGCGTGGACCAGCATGAGCTCACCCACCAGGTCACTGCCTACCTGGATTGTACCCTGCCCCAAAGTGTCACCGACCCCGTGCAGTACTGGGCAGAGAAACTGGACATTTGGCCTCAACTGGCAAAGTTTTCTTTGGCTCTGCTGTCCTGCCCAGCCAGTAGTGTTGTGTCAGAGAGGGTGTTCAGTGTGGTGGGTAACATCGTAACACCGCAAAGGACGAGGCTCTCTTGCCACAGTGTTGAGATGCTGACTTTTATAAAGATGAATCGTGCCTGGATTACATAGGATTATACCACCCCCCTGCCTGATGTGAATGACTAAGTCATCAGTCACCCGTCTTGCATGGCAATCCGTGTGTCCAAGAAACTGACCTTAATATCCTAAATATGTGCCCAACGTAGAAATCCATAATTTAACTTATTAAGTAATGTTCCCCCCTTAGACCCCAAATTAACAAAATCACCTTAAAAATTCCCTACTTAATTCGGATACATTTGAATAAACAGAACCCCATCTCCAAATTTAATGCCCATGGTGTGTTGGCCATTTAACATCTCCACACCAGCTTAATGCCTCACACTGGTGCACCGTCCAACCCATACCCCAAGAACAGTACCATCCCTAAAATAATCCCCATGACTATGCTTCACAAAGTGGGGATTTCACCTTTTGTGAACTATAGCCGTGGGGTTCTATCCCTGGCACCAGTGCCAAGGAACACTACTCACCGTTTTGTGAGCGGGTACTAACTGTTCTTGAGGTATTTTGTTGATATCATGAGAGTAGTAAAATCTCGCACCGCAAATCCCGATGGGGTTCTTCTCTGTGCGAATGATTTCACGCCTCTCATGCAGTCACGCGTGGAATAAGGCTGTCTATGGGGTATATATCACGGAGGCTGCTGTCCTTCAACTGTGATATAAAAAACCTCCACAGTTAGTTACAGCAACAAACAGTTGCTGAAAGGCAGGTTTACTTGCCTTATTTACGGGTGCCTTTACAATGGGATGCTTTTTTGGGGTTCTTTGCTGCCTAAAATCCACAGAGCATCGTTGGCTGATTTTATGCCACCTTCAGTACTGGAAGCTGGATGCAAATACCCAGTTCAGCGCAGAACTGCGTATGTCCGGACGGCACCATAGTACTGAACGCCGTTTTGTGAACGGTATAAAAATGCCCTGTGGATTTTACACAGCAGACCCGCAGCCCCATGTGAAGGTACCCATAGGTGAGGTTTTTTGGGAGTGACCAAAGAGAGGGCGGGAAGGTCACTCCCATACCCCATCAGGGGTTTTCCCCCTACCCACTTTAAAAGATAAGTCCAGGCAATTAATAACTTTCTGTGCCCTTACTTGAACCAGAAACTTATAAATTGCCCGGACTTATCCTTTAAAGGGAACCTGTCATCTCCGAAACACCCCCTGAACTAGAGTAAGTGTTGTATAGTGTAAGTGATGCTGAATCCGAATATGTAAGTTTTATCTTCATACTCACTTCCATTCCGACGCTGTACTCCCACAAACCTGCAGTAAAATGCACTCAGTGGACTCCGGTGCTCACTCACATAATGGAGAGGACTCAAAGAAGAGTCCACTGAGTGCATTTTACTGCAGGTTTGTGGGAGCACAGCGTCAGAATGGAAGTGAGTATGAAGATAAAGCTTACATATTCGGATTCAGCATCACTTACACTATACAACGCTTACTCTAGTTCAGGGGGGGTTCCGAGATGACAGGTTCCCTTTAAGCCAGCTGGTGACAGCACAAAAAAACACAAAAGCATACATCCATTGGGTTGTGCGCTGCACTCGGTTAGGATATCAAACTGGTGTAACAAAGATATATATATATGTCTCGCCAACAGCCATAGGCCCAGATTCAACAGGTTTGACACCAGAGTAGTTGCGTCAATTTGTAAAGCGAGTGCCAGTGAGGTGTCCATTTCATGAAAATTGGACACATATTTTTGGATAATGGAACTGGAGTAAAGCCTTCTTGAATCTGTGCCTTTTTAAATGTCCTTTCTTCACCTCATGGATTCTGGTTGTCTGTCTATTTAACCGTATCCGTATCCTACTAGACTAGCTGTAATGTTAGAGGGTTTTTATTAACGTTGACTGTCCTGTGCTGAACTCTACATCAACATTTTGTCATGTATAAAAACTGATTTTTACAAGTGTGCATATTCTTAGCTTCCAACTTCAGTTCTCTGTACTAGGCCCTTCTGGGTCCAAAAGAATACTGCTCCTACTAATGCCCCCACCTTCAATTGTCTATTTGGAAACATACTGGGTGCAATCAAGAGCTGCTGAAGCTGCCTCCTCAACTTGTCTCTTCTCAACCATACTGGCCAGGGTGCTATCAATTGCTGCTGCCTCCTCCTCCTCCGTCAATTGTCTGTTCTCAACCATACTGGCCTGGGTGCTATCAAGTGCTGCTGCCTCCTCCTCCGTCAATTGTCTGTTCTCAACCATACTGGCCTGGGTGCTATCAAGTGCTGCCGCCTACTCCTCCATCAATTGTCTGTTCTCAACCATACTGGCCTGGGTGCTATCAAGTGCTGCTGCCTCCTCATCCATCAATTGTTCTCAACCATACTGGCCTGGGTGCTATCAAGTGCTGCCTCCTCCTCCTCCGTCAATTGTCTGTTCTCAACCATACTGGCCTGGGTGCTATCAAGTGCTGCTGCCTCCTCCGTCAATTGTCTGTTCTCAACCATACTGGCCTGGGTGCTATCAAGTGCTGCCTCCTCCTCCTCCGTCAATTGTCTGTTCTCAACCATACTTGGCCTGGGTGCTATCAAGTGCTGCTGCCTCCTCCTCCGTCAATTGTCTGTTCTCAAACCATACTGCCTGGGTACTATCAAGTGCTGCCTCCTCCTCCTCCGTCAATTGTCTGTTCTCAACCATACTGGCCTGGGTGCAATCAAGTGCTGCTGCCTACTCCTCTGTCAATTGTCTGTTCTCAACCATACTGGCCTGGGTGCTATCAAGTGCTGCTGCCTCCTCCTCCGTCAATTGTCTGTTCTCAACCATACTGCCTGGGTACTATCAAGTGCTGCCTCCTCCTCCTCCATCAATTGTCTGTTCTCAACCATACTGGCCTGGGTGCAATCAAGTGCTGCTGCCTACTCCTCCGTCAATTGTCTGTTCTCAACCATACTGGCCTGGGTGCAATCAAGTGCTGCCGCCTCCTCCTCCGTCAATTGTCTGTTCTCAACCGTACTGGCCTGGGTGCAATCAAGTGCTGCTGCCTCCTCCTTCTCCGTCAATTGTCTATTCTCAACCATACTGGGTCCAATACAGTACTATTACTGCTGCTGGTTCCACTGTCAAATGTCTGTTTTCCACCCTACTGGGTCCAAGGCAATGCTGCCGGTGTTGCCAACTTGCACTTTGTGTCCTATGTCCCATGCAATCACTTACACCTTGGCTAATTTGTATCTGTTCTGGGGTGCACAAGGTCTAATTAAATGGTACGCCTGTCTGTCTTCTGACCTGTGATGTCACTGAGACCGCATCGACTTCAACGCAGCCTATTCTTGGGCTGGTGCCACAATCTACCGTGTGTTTTTGGTGCTCTGGCATGACATGGACTGCTCCAGCGGACATCTTCAATGCTGTCAAATGTTGTCGACCTGGCGGTCGACGACTATTTTTGCACTTTGATTTTTTCCACTTTTTTCATTGTAATAGCAACGGCAACTAAACGAAACTATACCCTATCAGACACCCACTATAGTAGCTGCAATTATTCAGCCGTTATAGCAAGGTTCGTTTTAGGTTCGGTTCGTACGAATCCGAACTTCACGAAAGTTTGCCAAACCGAACTTTTCAAAAGTTAGCTCATCCCTAATACAAATCCATTTCATACAGCTGTGTGGAACCATTCTGTGTGTCACAGTTCAGCTGTCCAGTCACCACAAACCACAATCCATATTTTCTGTCCAGGTGACCCATACTGTACGTCATGTAATCAAATATGGTCATTTTCTCTCACTGATATAGCTACATTAGAAAAATCTCTGTGCGACATTTTTCCGGGGTGCATTGAAAATAGCCATAGTCAGCAGGGGCTGAGTTTGCGCTATGATATATTCTGCATGTCACGTTAAACGGAAAAAAAAAAACTTAGTTTTTTTGTTGTTTTATCTCAGTGATACAAATCCATTTCATACAGCTATGTGGAACCATTCTGTGTGTCACAGTTCAGCTGTCCAGTCACCACAAACCACAATCCATATTTTCTGTCCAGGTGACCCATACTGTATGTCACGTAATCAAATATGGTCATTTGCTCTCACTGACACAGCTACATTAGAAAAATCTCTGTGCGACATTTTTCTGGGTTGAAGTGAAAATAGCCATAGTCAGCAGGGGCTGAGTTTGCTCTCTGATATATTCTGCATGT
Source organism: Rhinella marina (assembly GCA_900303285.1). Lineage (NCBI taxonomy): Eukaryota > Metazoa > Chordata > Amphibia > Anura > Bufonidae > Rhinella > Rhinella marina. Next base: position 29,436 of record ONZH01015120.1, on the reverse strand, counting down.
CACGTTATTTAAAAAAAAAAAAAAAACTTTGTTTTTTTGTTGTTTTATCTCAGTGATACAAATCCATTTCATACAGCTGTGTGGAACCATTCTGTGTGTCACAGTTCAGCTGTCCAGTCACCACAAACCACAATCCGTATTTTCTGTCCAGGTGACCCATACTGTACGTCACATAATCAAATACGGTCATTTGCTTTGTCACAGTTCAGCTTTCCAGTCACCACAAACCACAATCCGTATTTTCTGTCCAGGTGACCCATACTGTATGTCACGTAATCAAATACGGTCATTTGCTCTCACTGATATAGCTACATTAGAAAAATCTCTATGCGACATTTTTATGGGGTGCAGTGAAAATAGCCATAGTCAGCAGGTGCTAAGTTTGCTCTCTGATATATTCTGCAAGTCACTTTAAAAAAAACAAAAAAAACAACTTTGTTTTTTTGTTGTTTTATCTCAGTGATACAAATCCATTTCATACAGCTGTGTGGAACCATTCTGTGTGTCACAGTTCAGCTGTCCAGTCACCACAAACCACAATCCGTATTTTCTGTCCAGGTGACCCATACTGTACGTCACATAATCAAATACGGTCATTTGCTCTCACTGATATAGCTACATTAGAAAAATCTCTGTGCGACATTTTTATGGGGTGCAGTGAAAATAGCCATAGTAAGCAGGGGCTAAGTTTGCTCTCTGATATATTCTGCATGTCACTTGAAAAAAAAAAAAAAAAAAAAACGACTTTGTTTTTTGTTGTTTTATCTCAGTGATACAAATCCATTTCATACAGCTGTGTTGAACCATTTTGTGTGTCACAGTTTAGCTGTCCAGTAATCACAAACCACAATCCTTATTTTCTGTCCAGGTGACCCATAGTATACGTCACGTAATCAAATACGGTCATTTGCTCTTACTGATACAGCTACATTAGAAAAATATGAGTGCAAAATTTTTCTGGGTTGAAGTGAAAATAGCCACAGTCAGCAGGGGCTAATTTTGCTCTTTGATATATTCTGCATGTCAGGTTAAAAAAAAAAAAAAAAAAAAAAAACTTTGTTTTTTTTGTTGTTTTATCTCAATGATACAAATCCATTTCATATAGCTGTGTGGAACCATTCTGTGTGTCACAGTTTAGCTGTACAGTCACCACAAACCACAATCCATATTTTCTGTCCAGGTGACCCATACTGTATGTCATGTAATCAAATATGGTCATTTGCTCTCACTGATACAGCTACATTAGAAAAATCTCTGTGCGACATTTTTCTGGGTTGAAGTGAAAATAGCCACAGTCAGCAGGGGCTAAGTTTGCTCTCTGATATATTCTGCATGTCACGTTAAAAAAAAAAAAAAACTTTGTTTTTTTGTTGTTTTATCTCAGTGATACAAATCCATTTCATACAGCTATGTGGAACCATTCTGTGTGTCACAGTTCAGCTGTCCAGTCACCACAAACCACAATCCATATTTTCTGTCCAGGTGAACCATACTGTATGTCACGTAATCAAATATGGTCATTTGCTCTCACTGATACAGCTACATTAGAAAATCTGAGTGCGACATTTTTCTGGGTTGAAGTGAAAATAGCCACAGTCAACAGGGGCTAAGTTTGCTCTCTGATATATTCTGCATGTCACGTAAAAAGAAAAAAAAAATTGTTTTTTGTTGTTTTATCTCAGTGATACAAATCCTTTTCATACAGCTATGTGGAACTATTCTGTGTGTCACAGTTCAGCTGTCCAGTCACCACAAACCACAATCCATATTTTCTGTCCAGGTGACCCATACTCTACGTCACGTAATCAAATATGTTCATTTGCTCTCACTGATAAAGCTACATTAGAAAAATCTGAGTGCAACATTTTTCTGGGTTGAAGTGAAAATAGCCACAGTCAGCAGGGGCTAAGTTTGCTCTCTGATATATTCTGCACTTCACGTTTAAAAAAAAAAAAAAAAACTTTGTTTTTTTGTTGTTTTATCTCAGTGATACAAATCCATTTCATATAGCTGTGTGGAACCATTCTGTGTGTCACAGTTTAGCTGTACAGTCACCACAAACCACAATCCGTATTTTCTGTCCAGGTGACCCATACTGTATGTCATGTAATCAAATATGGTCATTTGCTCTCACTGATACAGCTACATTAGAAAAATCTCTGTGCGACATTTTTCTCGGTTGAAGTGAAAATAGCCACAGTCAGCAGGGGCTAAGTTTGCTCTCTGATATATTCTGCATGTCACGTTAAAAAAAAAAAAAACTTTTTTTTTTGTTGTTTTATCTCAGTGATACAAATCCATTTCATACAGCTATGTGGAACCATTCTGTGTGTCACAGTTCAGCTGTCCAGTCACCACAAACCACAATCCATATTTTCTGTCCAGGTGAACCATACTGTATGTCACGTAATCAAATATGGTCATTTGCTCTCACTGATACAGCTACATTAGAAAATCTGAGTGCGACATTTTTCTGGGTTGAAGTGAAAATAGCCACAGTCAACAGGGGCTAAGTTTGCTCTCTGATATATTCTGCATGTCACGTAAAAAGAAAAAAAAAATTGTTTTTTGTTGTTTTATCTCAGTGATACAAATCCTTTTCATACAGCTATGTGGAACTATTCTGTGTGTCACAGTTCAGCTGTCCAGTCACCACAAACCACAATCCATATTTTCTGTCCAGGTGACCCATACTCTACGTCACGTAATCAAATATGTTCATTTGCTCTCACTGATAAAGCTACATTAGAAAAATCTGAGTGCAACATTTTTCTGGGTTGAAGTGAAAATAGCCACAGTCAGCAGGGGCTAAGTTTGCTCTCTGATATATTCTGCACTTCACGTTTAAAAAAAAAAAAAAAAACTTTGTTTTTTTGTTGTTTTATCTCAGTGATACAAATCCATTTCATACAGCTTTGTGGAACCATTCTGTGTGTCACAGTTAAGCTGTCCAGTCACTACAAACCACAATCCATATTTTCTGTCCAAGTGACCCATACTGTATGTCACATAATAAAATACGGTCATTTGCTCTCACTGATATAGCTACATTAGAAAAATCTCTGTGCAACATTTTTCTGGGTTGAAGTGAAAATAGCCACAGTCAGCAGGGGCTAAGTTTGCTCTCTGATATATTCTGCATGTCACGTTAAAAAAAAAAAAAAACTTAGTTTTTTTTTGTTGTTTTATCTCAGTGATACAAATCCATTTCATACAGCTGTTTGGAACCATTCTTTGTGTCACAGTTCAGCTGTCCAGTCATCACAAACCACAATCCGTATTTTCTGTCCAGGTGACCCATACTGCACGTCACGTAATTAAAAAAGGTCTTTTGCTATCACTAACATAGCTACATTACAAAAATCTCTGTGCGACATTTTTCTGGGTTGAAGTGAAAATAGCTATAGTCAGCAGGGGCTGAGTTTGCTCTCTGATATATTCTGCATGTCACGTTAAAAAAAAAAAGTTGTTTTTATGTTGTTTTATCTCAGTGATACAAATCCATTTCATACAGCTGTGTGTGGAACCATTCTTTGTATCACAGTTCAGCTGTCCAGTCACCACAAACCACAATCCATATTTTCTGTCTAGGTGACCCATACTTTACGTCACGTAATCAAATACGGTCATTTGCTCTCACTGATACAGCTACATTAGAAAAATCTCTGTGCGACATTTTTCTGGGTTGAAGTGAAAATAGCCACAGTCAACAGGGGCTAAGTTTGCTCTCTGATACATTCTGCATGTCACGTAAAAAGAAAAAAAAAATTGTTTTTTGTTGTTTTATCTCAGTGATACAAATCCTTTTCATACAGCTATGTGGAACTATTCTGTGTGTCACAGTTCAGCTGTCCAGTCACCACAAACCACAATCCATATTTTCTGTCCAGGTGACCCATACTCTACGTCACGTAATCAAATATGGTCATTTGCTCTCACTGATAAAGCTACATTAGAAAAATCTGAGTGCAACATTTTTCTGGGTTGAAGTGAAAATAGCCACAGTCAGCAGGGGCTAAGTTTGCTCTCTGATATATTCTGCACTTCACGTTTAAAAAAAAAAACAAAAAAGAAAAATACAAATCCATTTCATACAGCTTCATTCTGCATGTCACGTTAAAAAAAAAAAAAAAAAACGTAGGTTTTTTTTGTTGTTTTATCTCAGTGATACAAATCCATTTCATACAGCTGTGTGGAACCATTCTTTGTGTCACAGTTCAGCTGTCCAGTCATCACAAACCACAATCTGTATTTTCTGTCCAGGTGACCCATACTGCACGTCACGTAATTAAAAAAGGTCTTTTGCTATCACTAATATAGCTACATTACAAAAATCTCTGTGCGACATTTTTCTGGGTTGAAGTGAAAATAGCTATAGTCAGCAGGGGCTGAGTTTGCTCTCTGATATATTCTGCATGTCACGTTAAAAAAAAAAAAAACAGTTGTTTTTATGTTGTTTTATCTCAGTGATACAAATCCATTTCATACAGCTGTGTGTGGAACCATTCTTTGTATCACAGTTCAGCTGTCCAGTCACCACAAACCACAATCCATATTTTCTGTCTAGGTGACCCATACTGTACGTCACGTAATCAAATACGGTCATTTGCTCTCACTGATACAGCTACATTAGAAAAATCTCTGTGCGACATTTTTCTGGGGTGCAGTGAAAATAGCCATAGTCAGCAGGGGCTGAGTTTGCTCTCCGATATATTCTGCATGTCACGTTAAAAAAAAAAAAAAACTTTGTTTTTTTGTTGTTTTATCTCAGTGATACAAATCCATTTCATACAGCTATGTGGAACCATTCTGTGTGTCAAATTTAAGCTGTCCAGTCACCACAAACCACAATCCGAATTTTCTGTCCAGGTGACCCATGCTGTACGTCACATAATCAAATATGGTCATTTGCTCTCACTGATATAGCTACATTAGAAAAATCTGAGTGCAACATTTTTCTGGGTTGAAGTGAAAATAGCCACAGTCAGCAGGGGCTCAGTTTGCTCTTTGATATATTCTGCATGTCACGTTAAAAAAAAAACAAAAAAACAAAAAACTTTTTTTTTTGTTGTTTTATCTCAATGATACAAATCCATTTCATATAGCTGTGTGGAACCATTCTGTGTGTCACAGTTCAGCTGTCCAGTCACCACAAACCACAATCCGTATTTTCTGTCCAGGTGACCCATACTCTACGTCACGTATTCAAATATGGTCATTTGCTCTAACTGATACAGCTACATTGGAAAAATCTCTGTGCGACATTTTTCTCGGTTGAAGTGAAAATAGCCACAGTCAGCAGGGGCTAAGTTTGCTCTCTGATATATTCTGCATGTCATGTTAAAAAAAAAAAAAAACTTTTTTTTTTTGTTGTTTTATCTCAGTGATACAAATCCATTTCTTACAACTGTGTGGAACCATTCTGTGTGTCACAGTTCAGCTGTCCAGTCACCACAAACCACAATCTGTATTTTCTGTCCAGGTGAACCATACTGTATGTCACGTAATCAAATATGGTCACTTGTTCTCACTGATATAGCTACATTAGAAAAATCTCTGTGGAACATTTTTCTGGGTTGAAGTGAAAATAGCCACAATCAGCGGGGGCTGAGTTTGCTCTCTATATATTCTGCATGTCACGTTAAAAAAAAAAAAAACTTTGTTTTTTGTTGTTTTATCTCAGTGATACAAATCCTTTCATACAGCTGTGTGGAACCATTCTGTGTATCACAAGTAATCAGCTGTCCAGTCATCCACAAACCACAATCCGTATTCTGTCCAGGTGACCCATACTCTAGTCATCGTAATCCAAATATGGTTTATTTGCTCTCACTGATACAGCTACATTAGAAAACCTGAGTGCAACATTTTTTCCGGGGTGCAGCAGAAAATAGCCACAGTCAGAGGGCTAAGTTTGCTCTCTGATATATCAGCACCTCTATGTTTAAAAAAAAAAAAAAAAAAAAAAACAAATTTGTTTTTTTGTTGTTGTATCCTCAAGTGATACCCAAATCCATTTCATACAGCTTTTGTGGAACCATTTCTGTGTGTCACCAGTTCAGCTGTCCAGTCACCACAAACCACAATCCATATTTTCTGTCCAGGTGACCCATACTGTATGTCACGTAATCAAATATGGTCATTTGCTCTCACTGATACAGCTACATCAGAAAAATCTGAGTGCAACATTTTTCTGGGTTGAAGTGAAAATAGCCACAGTCAGCAGGGGCTAAGTTTGCTCTCTGATATATTCTGCATGTTACGTTTAAAAAAAAAAAAAAAAAAAAAAAAAGCTTTGTTTTTTGTTGTTTTATCTCAGTATTACAAATCCATTTCATACAGCTGTGTGGAACCATTCTTTGTGTCACAGTTCAGCTGTCCAGTCATCACAAACCACAATCTGTATTTTCTGTCCAGGTGACCCATACTGTATGTCATGTAATTAAAAAAGGTCTTTTGCTCTCACTGACACAGCTACATTACAAAAATCTCTGTGCGACATTTGTCTGGGTTGGACTTCTTTTTGTCACCCCTGACGAAGCCATATTGGCGAAACGCGTCAGGTGAGTGAGGGGACCACACCTGCGGCAGCCTTAACGATCAGCCTGTTGTTGGTAAAACATGTGATGTTACTATTATTGATCTCACCTTCTTGGAGTTTTATTTTTGTTGTAAACCGTTTTGGTTATTTTTCATATTTCTCCATACCTCTTGATTGTGGGATATATTTCCTCTGGTGCGGTAAATATTCTTTTATGTGACCTATGAGTAGTTAATGTAGGCCCATCACATGGCCATTAATTTTGGATGAACCAACTCATGAGTGTATGTGTGTAGTCCTCTCACTTGTGGGGCTTGTTTGACTTTTTTATATATTTTTTCTCCTGTATATGTGGACTCCTCCATTTTATTGAGTGTTTAATAAAGATTATATATTTAGTGTAATATGAGTTTTTGTACTCTTTGTGGTATTATACTGCTCTTATTGTAGGTTATAGTGGTTATGCTTGGGGCTGTGCCTAGTTGTAGGCCTAGTTGTTTTTGGTATATTTTGGGTTGCACTTAAGCAGACCAAGTCTGCCTAATCTAATAGTTTCAGTGTAATTGCTCCATACTGCACGGTACGTAATAAAATATGTAATTTTGCTCTAACTTATCCACCTATATATTAACTTGTTCAGATTGAACAAGTTTGTGGGTTTCAGTACAGCAGGCCCATTTTTTTTTTTGGTATATACAATACACTTATATACAGAAAATGTTAAACCCCATGGCTAATGGTCGAGGACGAGGGCGTGGGCCTGGGCGTAGGCATTCAATTACTGAAGGGGGCAGAGGCCATGGAACTGGGCAGAGTGAGATAGTACCTGCTGATGAGGGAGCAGGGGAACGCCGCAGAGCTACACTCCCTAGCTTCAAGTCTAAACTTACAGGGACACATGGTAGAGCACTGTTGAAACCACAACAGTGCAAACAGGTGATGTCGTGGATTGCGGACAATGCTTCAAGTAATTTGTCCACCAGTCAGTCTTCCACGCAGTCCACCCACGTTACCCAAGGGAGCACTCCTCTGGCTCCTCCACCTCAACCTCCTTCCCCCCAGTCTGCCCCCTCCCAGGAAAATTTGGAATGCGATCCAGCATAGTCTGAGGAACTGTTTTCTGGACCCTTCCCAGAGTCACAAACCACTTCTCAGGTTGCTGCTGACCTCTTTCCCGATGCCCAAGTTTTCCAATTATCGCAGTCTGTGGGTGATGACATTGTTGAATTAGTGGAAGAAGTGTGTAAAGAGGTGTCGGACGATGAGGACACACAGTTGGAGTCTCCTGGAGGTTCTTTAAAGAAATTGAGGATGACCGACGGACTGTGGTGTGCAACCTGTGCCACACCAGGATCAGCAGGGGTGCCACCACTACTAGACTAACCACCACCAGCATGCGCAGGTATATGAGTGCTAAACACCCCACTCAATGGAACCAAGGCCGTTCACCTCCTGCGGGTCACACCACTGCTCCTTCGCCTGTGTCACTCGCTGCCTCTGCTAGTCAATCCCCTTCCCAGGACCCCGGCACGAGCGCCTCTCGCCGTAAAACCACACCTTCTCCTCCACGATCCTCCACAGCGTCCACCAATGTGTCCCTGCGCAGCGTTCAGCTGTCTTTACAGAAGACGCTGGAGCGCAAGAGGAAATACAGTTCCACCCACCCACATGCCCAAGCCCTCAACGTCCACATCTCCAAATTGCTGAGCCTGGAGATGCTGCCCTATAGGCTGGTAGAGACCGAGGCCTTTCGCAACTTCATGGTGGTTGCTGCCCCTCGGTATTCGGTCCCCAGCCGCCACTATTTTTCCCGATGTGCCGTCCCAGCCATACACCAGCACATGTCACAGAACATCATCCGTGCCCTGACCAACGCTCTTTCTGAGAAGGTCCACCTAACCACGGACATGTGGACAAGTGCTGCCGGGACAGGGACACTATATCTCACTGACGGCACATTAGGTTAACTTGGTGGAGGCTGGGACCGAGTCTGACCCTGGGGCCGCTCATGTACTGCCCACACGAGGATTGCGGGGCCTACCTCGGTCATGGTCTCTTAGACGTACTATGCCTCCTCCTCCGACCCCTCCTCCTCCTCCACCTCCTCTTCCGAATTACCATCCGTGGGCATGGCGCCTTCAGTCGGTATCTCTAGGCGCAGCAGCAGTGCCGTGGCTAAGCACTAGCAGGCGGTGCTCAAATTGCTGAGCTTAGGTGACAAAAGGCACACCGCCCAAGAACTATTACAGGGCATCATGGCGCTGACCGATCTGTGGCTGGCACCGCTGAACCTCAAGCCAGGCATGGTTGTGTGTGACAACAGGCGTAACCTGGTGGCGGCTCTGCCACTCGGCAGACTGACACATGTGCCATGCCTGGCCCACGTGTTCAATCTAATAGTTCAGCGGTTCCTCAAGACATACCCCAATCTGTCTGATTTGCTCACCAAGGTGCACCGTATCTGTGCTCATTTCCACAAGTCAACCACAGATGCTGCCACTCTCAGGGCAGCGCAGCGCCGCCTACAACTGCCTGCTCACCGACTGTTGTGCGACGTGTCCACGAGATGGAATTCAACATTAAACATGTTATCCAGAGTTTACCAGCAGCGCAGAGCGATTGTAGACTGCCAGATGTCAACTTCCACCAGAACTGGTAGTCAGGTCAGTCAGATTCCTCAAGTCTACAATGAGGAGTGGAAGTGGATGTCTGATATCTGCCAGGTGTTGACCAACTTTGAGGAGTCAACACAGATGGTCAGCGTGATGCTGCCATTATCAGTCTCACCATCCCGCTGCTTTGCCTGTTGAAAAACTCACTGCTCAGCATGAAGTCGGAAGCTTTGCGCTTGTCACAAAAGACGGTGGAGGAAGATGCGTTGCTTGATAGCCAGAGCACCCTCCGGTCTTTTTCTCAAACGCGTATCGGAGGAGGGGGATGAGGATGAGGAGGAAGAGGAGGAGAATGTCGGCAAGACAGAAGAGGTTACCAATGCTCAGTCCTTCTTAACTCTTGAGCGTGTATGGGCTGAAGAGGAGGAGGAGGAGGAAATGGAGAGTCAGGACATTGAGGAGAGGGAATTCTTGCGTGCTGGGACTCTGGCGCACATGGCAGACTTCATGCTAGGCTGCCTATCCTATGACCCTCACGTTAGAAGCATTTTTTCAAACACCGATTACTGGGTGTTCACTCTCCTGGACCCACGGTACAAGCAGAACCTTTCCACTCTCATCCCTGTAGAGGAAAGGAGTATGAGAGTGAATCAATATCAACAGGCCCTGGTGCACAAGGTGAAACAATCCTTCCCATCTGACGCCGCTAGCGGCAGAGGGCATGGTTCTGTGGGCCAAGTAGCAGGGGAGAGGAGGCGAGCAGGAAGCTTGTCCAGCACTGGCAGGGGAACGCTCTCCAAGGCCTTTGCCAGTTTTATGTCACCCCAGCAAGACACTGTCACCTGTCCCCAGTCTAGGCAGAGTAGGGGGGAGCTGTACAGAAAGATGGTGAGGGAGTACCTAGCTGACCATACCAACGTCCGGACCGATCACTCTGCTCCATACAACTACTGGGTTTCAAAGCTGGACATGTGGCCTGAACTGGCGCTGTATGCCTTGGAGGTGCTGGCCTGCCCTGCCGCTAGCGTGTTGTCAGAGCGGGTATTCAGTGCAGCTGGTGGCGTCATCACCGATAAGTGCACACGCCTGTCAACTGACAGAGCTGACAGGCTGACGCTTATTAAAATGAATAAAGCCTGGATTTCACCGGAATTCAAATCTCCTCCGGGGGAAAGCAGTTAAAAATTAACATTAACATGTATCCGATTCCTCTTCTCTACTCCTCCTACTCCTTGTCATCTTTGCCTAACGCTGACCCCAAAAAAACAATTTTTTAGAGGTCCAACTGGCACTCTTTTACCACAATCTTTCCTGAGGGCCACCTACAGGCCCTCTCTCTAAACAATTTTTCCGGAGGGCCCCCTACAGGCCCTCTCTCTAAAAAATTTTTCCGGAGGTCCACCTAAAGACCCTCTCTCTAAACAATTTTTCCGGAGGTCCACCTACAGGCCCTCTCTCTAAACAATTTTTCTGGAGGGCCACCTACAAGCCCTCTCTCCAATCAATTTTTCCGCAGGGCCACATAATGCGATAGACGGGAATCGAACTCGGGTTAACTGCTTGGGAAGCAGCTATGCTCACCACTTTACCACCAACAGCCACAGCAACTGATAAGGACAGATGCTAAACTTGATGTAAGCCAACATTTCGACAATCGATAACCCGAAAAGGGTTCGCTGTCGAGCCTGGCGTTTGACCACCCTGAGCATTTCTCAAGGAGACAGCCTCCAGGCCCTCAACGTCCACATACAGGGCTACGCTAAATTTTTTATGTGCTCTACCTGCTACCGTCGTGTAGCTCGGTCACTCTGATCGAGTCTGACCCTGGGGCCGCTCATGTACTGCCCTCTTGGAGGATTGCAGGGTCTACTTCGGTCACGGTTTCTCAGACTTACTATGCCTCTTTCTCCAACCTTTCCTCCTCCTCCTTCGAATTACCATCCGTGCTTCACCTCCTGCTACCTCAGTCTAACTTGGTCACTCTGTTGTCACCTCCATGCTGCGTCAGGCTAAATTTTTGGGTGGCTCACCTGCTACCTCATCTAACTTGGTCACTTGTTGGTGTCACCGCCATGCTGTGTCAGGCTTATGCCTGCATCGTGTGGCTGGGGATAGGAGAGCAGTGCCAGCATGGGCATGGGTGATGGACCTTCGTTGCACCTAGTTGGGGGCTTCTCTAACATGTGATGGGCATGTGCCTCGCCTTTCTTGGTCTGGGTGAGGACAATTGCCATGAGGGTAACCACCAGGCTGTTGCAGGAGAATTTGGGGCAATGGTGGGATTAGGCAGCCTCAGAGGCATCCATGCATGCTGCCCCTGCTGTTTCCTGTCCATTTCCGTGGTGTTTCCATCATTTTCTGATGTTTCCAGGTTTTCACCCAGCCTTCCCTAGGCAGAGCCTCGGTCCCCTGCAAAAAATGCTCGAGTCTCCCATTGACTTCAATGGGGTTCGTTACTCGAGCATCGGGAAAAGTTTGTCTTAAATAACGAGCACCCGTGCATTTTATTGCTCGCTCATCTCTAGTCATCATTATTAGAGATGAGTGAATCATGCAAAATTTTATTCGCCGAATATTCACCAAATTTTTCCTAAGATTCGTATATTCGACGAATAGATTCGTTGAATTTGCGTACAAGATATACGTAATTATATGGCTTTTAGTGAACATTCGCGCACTAATAACGAACATTCAGGTAAAAAGGTACACAACCTCTTTGAACATGTACGCATAAGCGTACAAAGTGCGTACGAAAATGACGGGCTTTGCTGGAGAGGAATGTTGGAGCAGGAGGAATGCTCTGAGTCTGTCCCATATGGATACTGTATCAGCAGATGACAACAGATCATCCGGCTGAGACTGAGATGAGCATGCCATCCACTCCACTACCTCATCTACTTTCTCCTCTACTACAATCTTGCGCCTTGGTGGGTTAGCCTGGTGGAACAACAGCCAAGTATTGCGAATACTACTAGTAGATGCTCCGCCTACAGGTCCTTTGGCACTTCTGCCCTGTGCCACCTTCTACTTTTTATTAGAGCTCCAGGTCGGGCTGGAAATGGACCCCTTTTGCTTATCCATTCCAGTCATTTTTCAATTCACTCTGTGGCCCTGCAACTGGTCTTTGTCACTGTATCTCCCTGTCTCTTCCTATCTCTCCCTGTCTCTCTCTCCCTGCCTGATTAATTACTAGCCTTGAACTGGCCCTGCACTTGTCCTGCAGTATCCCTGATATGTGTAATATGGATTTCCAGAGCAATTGCACCCCAATTTTCACAAAACAGGTCTCAGAGTCTCAGAACTTCACACACAGTGCTTTTGCTCATCTCAGCAGTCGCAGCAGAAGAGATGCGTCACTGGCTTACCGAGCCTGAGTCAATCAGAGCAAGCCCTGCCCACTAGGTCAGGTGACCGCTTTCTTCCCGGGCTTTTGCACACGATAAACGAACTAACAGTAAAATTTGGCTAATGAATTGAATTTCGTACGCAACAGTAACTTATACGTAGCAATAGCGTATAATTTTTAGGACAAACTACGTAGCGAATGCGTACAAAGCCGAAGTGAATCGCCTAATATTCGGATTCGCTTCGCAGCTAAAAATTTCCAAGATTCGATACGAATCAACGAATCGGTGAATAGATTCGCTCATCTCTACTCATTATACCATCATTTAATATATTCAGAATTTACCACACCCAATCGGCAGTATTATACTGCTCTGGGTATAGACTGTATCTCTTCTGTATAGGCTATAAACAGCCGAGAAGCTGCCTAGGGACGCGCTCAGATTCCCCATGGAAACAGTCACGCCTCCCCTAGCTCGTCACTTCCTACACATGCAGGGAGAGCGGCGTTCGGGGTTAACATCCAGGAATCAACTCCCCCCGCACCCCCCGCTCATTCCCTGCCACGCAAGCATGACGTGCCTTCAGGAGCAGGACGTTCAGCTATTTAAGACAGGTAATAGTGCCCGCACTTTGCCACTGCCATACCATTATGCTGCAAAACTGACTCCCTGAAGAACCTAGAAAGGGGAAACGTGTTGGAGTCTCCTAGGAAGCATAACTTTAGGTGTTTCTTAGGAAGCAGACATACAGGGTCTCTAAGTTAGGTCCCAGGTTCCTGCAGGCTGGGGGTTGCCCTTATCAGGGCGAGTGCTCCGACATCAGCCTGATAGGGTCTCCCCAGCATCAAGACTAGGGCTGCATAGGGAGAGATTTCAGGTCTAGTGAGCACTCGCCATACTAAAAGACATTATATGACCATCCAGCCTTCAATATAATTCAGGAACCATACCTATTAAGTATAGGTGTATGAGCACCATGAACCCTGACGTTTTATGTGTAGCATTACCTAATTTCTTTCCTTTAAATTTTGAAGATAATAAAAGTTAAGCTTTAAAATATTGTAACAAGGCACATTCAGTTCACTTTGAATAATTTCTATATCTCAGTTCCAGTTTTCTGTTGAAATTAAAATGTAATTGCATGGCTGTAATACCATGGAGGGAAAAAATAGGAAAACTGCAAATAGTGCACCACAAAGCCAAGAAAATAAAAATATGAAGAAAAGGGGAGCTAGAATTTGGGTACTGATGCAGGAGAGAAACAATAATGAACCGACGCTTGGTCTCTAATAAAACTGAGAACCACAAGCTCAGCCCTACTACTTCAAGAGGGTAAAGAGAAAAGGGTTAAAAAGACAGCCCCCACTAAATAAATTAATATATTTGTTTTATCATTAACGTCCCTATAGTTAGGAGTAAGGTCCTTAGACATGCCAAGAAAATGGCTATATGGTTGGCCAACTATCTAATCTGTATGGACCCCCTAAATTTCCCAGAATGGCAGATGTTGGGATAGAAAAGGGAAAGCAATGTTGAAATCCAACATCTGCCATAAAGGAAGAACCAGGAAGCTGGATAGTGGATACCTTAAATGGTTAGCTGGTCCCATAGGTTATCATGGAGAGATAAGATGGCACTATAGGTGTCTGGCAGTGGCTACCTCCCCTCTTCTGATTGAGATGCTCGCTTAACTGAGCTGTCTATGGAGTAATTGGAAGGTGTACTCTATTGGGGGAATTTATCATAAGGGGAATATTTGATAGCAGTTTTGCTTGAGTCTGTGTTGGCGTAGTGTGTCACATTTATGAAATGTCGCATATTGTTTAATAAATTTGTTATCCTTACACCCAACACTTTTGTTTACAAAAACTACTCCAGTTTTCCTATTCCACCCATCTACTGGAGCAAGATCATTTACCAGATGATCATTCCTCCAATAATTGTTCCACCATCAAATTATTCTATCTAATATGTATGACCACATTAAGAGGTAGACGTTCATGAAAGTACTATTAAAACATATTTTATTTTTAAATTTGTCTCATCTCATTAAAATTCCTAACAGCCACTCATTTAGTCAGGCCTCATAGACACGTGACTATTGTGGATCCGTATTCTACAAAACTGTAACAGAGCACCCATAGTTTGCTGTGGGCCCATATTTTTATCTTCATCTGCCACTGATTTTATATAGCATACATTCCTTCCCATATTCTCAGAGAATTTGTGTTTAACAAATTGCAACATGGTCCATCACACAGAATATTTTAGAGATATCCCTCCTTTGAAGCATTGCTTCAGAAATTCACTAAATGCAGACTCAATCTTTAGGTCTGTAATATGGTCTGTGTACAATAAAGACCCGCGGATGCGGCATTACTATGTGCATAGACCTTTATACTTGTCATATTTCATTGAAACCATTTGGTTAGTCTCTCAAAGAACTGTTTGACTATTTGTTTTGTCCATGAAATTGACTTTTTTATTTAAGCAACATTTTATTTTATGTCACATAAATTATATGAATAAGGGCTCATGCACACGAGCGTGTGCAGTCAGTTCCCATGCTATGGACCGTAATTTGCAGTCCACAACGCACGGGCACCGACATTGGGGCCGCTGCATGCGGATAGCGGACCCATTCATTTGAATGGGGTCCGCAATCGGCATCCGAAGTGCTTCCATGGTGTTCCGATCCGTGCCTCCGCTCCGCATCTCCCAGATTGCGGACCCATTGATGAGATTGTTAAACGAGCACTTGTTGAAAGGTAAGAAAGATAAATGTTACCCAAATGTCTAATCTTATGCTGTTTCATAATAAGCACTTGACTATACTGTTTAATATCTTACACACACAGTGAGCAGCACATGGCTCATGAAAGAGAAACTGTCTCCTTGATCATTCTAGGCAGACGAGGAAAAATAGGCTTCATTTAATCCTCTATAGCATAATAAAAAGAGGTCACTTGTGGTTTTTCATGTTGTAATAAACTATTTAAAAATCAAACTGTGGCTTTGACTTAAGGACAGAGAAAAAAAATCAGGCTAATCTTTCATTCACATGGTTAATTAACTCCAATTCATTACCCAATGTGCTCTGCTTTCAGCTTCATGGAAAATGAAACTTTAAAAGTAGTTCATAGGAATTTATGCACTAGGTGAATTGCCTTGGCACCTGTTAGCTGATCCTGTTGTGGTTGTGGTTCTAGGAAGATTTCCCTCTAAAGTGGTTTTATTTATACACAGTAGAGCATAAATCATGTTAATAGGTCTATAAAAAAGCAATATGTACATATGTGGAATTAAAGAAATGAAAAGCAAAGAGAAATGGAAAGTGTAACATTGGGAGGACATGAGGCAGAGTGGTCGGAATAACTGCTTAAGGCCTCATGCAGACAAACTGCGGTCCGCAATGCACGGGCACTGACCGTGAGGCCACCGCATGCGGATCGCGGACCCATTCACTTGAATGGGGTCCACGATCCGCATCCGAGGGTCTGCACCGCAAAAAAGTAGTGCTTGCGCTACTTTTTTGCGGTGCGGAGGCACGGCCAGAAACACCACAGAAGCACAGCTCCGCATCCCCCGGATCGCGGACCCATTGAAGTGAATGGGTCCGCGATCCATGATGCGGGCTGCACACGGCCGGTGCCCATTTATTGCGGACCCGCCATATGTGGCCCGCAGCACGGGCACGGCCGGCACACGTTTGTGTGCATGAGGCCTTAGGTTGTATTAGACAGCCAGATTATGAAGCCAATTGTTGGTAAGGAAGCTTTCCTTCCCGGCAATCAACTGCTTGTCAGCAGAGGTAACTGCTGCTATTACATGCAGTGATCTCCTCCTCATTATGGGAAGGAGTGATCACTAATGTCATCGCTCGTCTCCATACTGAATCATTGTTTGCCAGCAGCAAACAATTTTTAAACCTGTTGAAAGATTGGGATTGCCCGATAAATAAGCGTTTGCTTGTTCATTGGGTTTTTTGCACACCCACCAATCATCTGCTTCAATGGGCCTACAACGATTGGACAAGCGTTAAGGCCTCTTCATAGTATATCAAGTACAGGATTATACATTGTATAGTGGTTGTGTTTGGCATTAGTGCTCAGTACCATTTACTTGAATGGGACTAAGCTGCAAAAAGTCCATGTGACAGATGTATGTGACATCAGAAACAGGCCACAGCACTCGCCTAAGTGCCAGCAAGACTCCAAGAGTTGACCACCCGCCAATTTGATATTAATGAACTATCCTGTGGATAGGTCATTGATATTTTTATCCCTTTTAAAATGATTGTCCAGTTTTCGAATTTAACTCTGTATTAGTAATTTTCTGTGCAGAAATTTTTCACATCTCATCTCAATCTCATATCACATGTCTATTCATCTTGTCGTAGAGGCTTTTCTATGTCTATAATTTTTTTTTCTATTAATTATTTAATATTTAACTGTAAAATGACAAAAATAAGATAGGGTGGAAAGTCTTCCGTGTGCATTCCGTTTTTTGCGGATCCGTGTCCGCAAAATTTTATAGACAGCCCCCTAACATAAAATGTTACATTTTCATATTATAATAAACTTGTCTAGACTGTCAGGAAGTCTTGGCATTGAGTGCTAAGAGCTATCATGGCATCATTTGGTGTAGACGCCATGATCTGCTTAATTCAAGCCAAGCCTGAGCTTTGGGATTCACGGTGTGAACATGAGTCCGCAAGGATCGGTCATGGGAGGAGGTCACAAAGGAATTATTCTGGAAGAGTGGGAAGTGGCTGATTCAAAGAAAAGAAAGAAATTTGGTAAGTAATATTTTTAATATTTTTTATTTGAATTATTTCAGGGCACTTAATTTAGTTTGTAGGCTAATGGATGTATGTATATTTCACAAGCAGCCATTTCATGTACTTCTGGGACCAGAGTAAAGTTAGAACATGTGCTCTGTAATGCATGCTGCACAGAGTATGATGAGGTCTTGCAGATGTGACATTTTTATATTGCACGAGCAGCTAGTTAGCCTTGAAAACTATTTTTAAATGTGTAAAAAATTTATATATGTATATAATATTAAGATTTTTTTTTAAAGTTCAAAAAGTGAAAACACGATAGCAGTCGTGCAGGGACCAATATAGATGGGAGAAGATGCTTTCAAAGTCCAAAAGTGGCAGGGGAGCTCCCAAAAAGAAACCCTATTTATATACAAGGCATTTGCAATTTTTAAATCCTGTTCTAGAGTTGAGACCGTAAGTATTGTTTTTTTTTAAGAATTAATTAAATTTACTAGTTTTAATGTGCTTCTCCATTCTCTAGTGGCTTATTTTCAAGGCTGAGCCTTGTTTTTTGGACGCCTAATTAAAAATTAAATATTTAAATAATTTGTAAATTTATATTACTATGTATTATTCCCACAGAACAATTGACAGCTTACTTGAAGAGGGTGAAGATAAATCTTCAAATGCAAGTACTGCAGTTGAGAGAATGTCACCGGGACTATCTCCATCATCACCTCCCATGCCTTTAACACCACCAGTACCTGCATCTCCTCAACCTTCGGGATCTCCTCATTTGATAGAGGAACAGTTAGCACCCCCAAGAAGACCAAGGCAATGACATTCTCAAATCAACCCTGTTTCGGGTCACAGTACTCGAGAATTAATTGATAGTCAAATTCTCGAGTATTTGAGCCGAAACGGGGTTGATTGTGAGGATGAAAAAATGCTTAGTGCTTCTTGCTCCATTATTAAAAGGAGTTCCGGCTCATTTTAAACACTTATGCATTTCTAGTTTAAAGGGAACCTGTCATCTCCGAAACACCCCCTGAACTAGAGTAAGCGGTGTATAGTGTAAGTGATGCTGAATCTGAATATGTAATTTTTATCTTCATACTCACTTCCATTCCGACGCTGTGCTCCCACAAACCAGCAGTAAAATGCACTCACTGGACTCCAGTGCTCACTCACATAATGGAGAGGACTCAAAGAAGAGTCCAGTGAGTGCATTTTACTGCAGGTTTGTGGGAGCACAGCGTCGGAATGGAATAATGCAGTTGTGGACATTTACAGCAAAAATCCTGACTCTATGAGAATACACCACTTTTTGTATTATGAGAGGGAGAAGTTATATTCACAATATAAACCCTCTCAAACATCAACTTCAGAAGAGCAAGGTACATCCCTAGCTGGTCCAAGTACCTCTTTTCCTATTAGCCCATATACAAGAGAATTAATGGACTTGTAAAATAAATTTTTTGAATTGTTCAAGAAACTTTTTTATGTGTTTTCTTACATGATTGTTTCAATGATCTATTAATTTATTGGCAGCTATTATAAAAATAGACACACACATTAAGAAATTAAAAATATATATAATACACACATATAATCAATATACATATTTGATTTACTAAAATGATTGATCCAAAAAATTGAAAAAAATGCGGACCTGCAATACTACGGGTGCTGCCCGGCGTGTGTTTCCTGCAACGTTTGGAACACACGGCTGGGTGTCCCATTGAAGATGCCTATACTTGTCCGCGTCTATTTTTTTATGCAGAGCTGTCGGCTCCCATAGAAGTGAATGGGGACGCATCTATTCCGCAAAATTGTGGAATAGATGCAGACCCATTTACACGGTCGTGTGAATGGGCCCTTAAACATATAAATGCACATTACAATGTTAAAACACTTAAATTCCCTTTAACACTGCCCCATTGTCAGAGGTGAGCGTTCATACAAGTCTTTCTCGATAACCCTCCTATGTAAAGGTGCAGCCAATCACTCGAAGAATGAGCAAAACACTTGTTTTTCGGGTGGAATAATCATTCATGCAGATACCTAAATCACTATTCGTGGGCAGCAGATCATGCAGTCTAAACAACACTCTGTTGACCAGAAACAATGACTCTGTATGAGCGAAGGCACTAGTGACTGTTCGCTCCCATACAGTGGAGGGGATAGCTGCATTTAAAAGTCACTTTCTCCGCCAATGAGGAGCAGGTGATTGTCAGAAACGAAAACTTCCTTCCAGACAATTGTCTGCTCCATCAGTCCATGTAAACCAGGCTTAACTGATTTAATTTTAACCTAATTTGTGGGTGCAGTTTTCTTGTGTAAAGGAAGACTTTATACTTTATTACTATATATTTATATTGTATATCATGGCCTATGCTACAGAATTATTAGACAGCTTAGATATACATTTTAATTAGTGTTGACTGTGTAAACAGATGCAGAAGTTAAAAGTCCCAGCTTCTATTAATGCACCATTAAACAACTGAAGGATCAACAAAATGCTGAGAGGAAACAAAACCTATAACTGACATATTTATGGTTACTCTCATATTCTTCTGTTTATGTCATTAAGAGTGTTAACTGTTCCATTTTATGGGTGACTTTATGCTGAGACTATAGAAACAGGTTGGAAAGTATTCAAAGGGCTACTGTTCATCTGTCATGGAAAAAAAAAACAATGCCAACTAGTGCAGCTACATATAACTTGATCAACTGCCTAACAGGGCTATAAACCTATCTTGATCCAGACATTAATAAAACATAACTTTTAATTATATATTTAAATAAGATGAAAAGTGAGACATCCCTACAATTGATTAAAATCCCTGTTGTTAATGGTAGCTCGGCTTGTAACCTATTGCCTCTGTGAACCAGGTGTGCACTTGCCCGGCTACAGTAATCTCACATTAAGTGAGTAGATCAAACCTAAATTCACTACACACATTGGAACCTCAAAGAACCTTGTTGCTTGATTCCAAGCTAACCTTTTATTTCCTTTAAGCAAACTGAAGCTCCAAAAATAACAGTAAATTAAAACCTGACACTGCCCCCCTACATGTTTCACCAGCTAACCTGGCGTCCTCAGGGGTATTGGGCAGAATTGAAGAAGACGCTACAAGATCCACTATTTATAGGCTAACAGCCTAAATGGACGTATTAAATGTCCTATCCTATTGTAGCCTCACATTACGTATCGGGGAGAGATTGGAGGTGCTTATCCACTCAGAAAGAGTTCTGGATTTGCCTAATAACAAACCACCAATGTCCAAGCACTTACCGAACATCACCCGTGACGTCCGTGCGCCGTTTTACCCTGCGCATACACTTGGACATACCATCATTCCATTCCGGCATCCACGCATGCGCCGGAACTTAGAGCGAGAAATTCACAGAAGATATCATTGCGCAGGCACTGCGCACTGGCACCCTGCGCAAAAACTTAGAGTAACCCGATCAAATGCTCTATATAGACCATGGTCTCTCATACTGACATATGGTAGGTACCATAACCATTGATAAAAAATTTGCTCATGAGAATAGTCTGTGGGGCTGTATTATCTGATAACAACTCTCACCAATTTTATAAATAATTACAAACCCTCCAATTATTCCCATACCTTAGCAATATGTAACTACTTAAGGAAACTTAATATAGATGTAGATGTAACTATCTCTGAACTTAGAATTAGTATATTTAGTAAACCTCAAATGAGGAGGATCTTATAAACTCACACTAAACTGTATATCACTATTACAATATATAACTGCCATAGGTTATTATCAGAGGTTATTATCATAGAAAGGAGGAGAAGGTAAATCCTTCATTCAGTCCATTCGGACTCAAGCTATCTAATCTGTAAATCCACTTAGTTTCTTCTTGTAGAAGGATCTTGTCCAAATTTCCCCTCCTAGCATTCAGGGTTTTTTTGCAGATTCCCCAAAATTTTAAGCAGTTGGGATCTCCCCCATGGAATTGTCTTACATGTCTCGATACCGAAGTATCTTTTTTGGTTTTAATACAACTAATGTGATGCCCGATGCGTCGTCTAAATTCTTGGGTGGTTTTACCAACATAGATTTTTTGACAGGGACATTTAATACCATAAATAATCCCTGTAGTTTGTCAACACAGTTGATAAACTGCCTGATTTCATATTTTTGCCATCTATTGGGTTAATGAAAAATTTGGATTTTAAAAGAAAAGAACAAAAGGAACAGCAACCACAGGGATATGTCCCAACTAAACTAGACTTAAGCCAGGTCTCTCTTGATGTTCGGGGAGTGAGGAAACTATGGACCAAAAGATCTTTAAGGTTTTTCCCTCGACGGTGAGTGATACTTGGATGTGTTGTTAACACTTCTTTCAATTCCTCGTCTGAATGGAGAATATGCCAATGCCTATTTAGCACTTGATACACTTTCTGGTGATGTGCATCAAAAGTGCCTATGCATCTGATGATAGATTGGTCCGACTTTTTGTATTTTTCATATAGTAATTCCGATCGCTTTGCTGTCTTTGCACTCACAAAGGCTCTATGCAGTGTCTTTTTGGGATAGCCCCTTTCACTGAATCTTTGTAATAAATTATTACTCTCAGTGATGAAATCCTGCTCTTGTGAGCAGTTTCTCCTAGCTCGGATGTATTGCCCTATTGGGATACCTTTTTCCAGAGGGAGGGATGATGACTTTGCCAGTGTAACAGGTTATTAGTAGAAGTGGGCTTCCGGAATATATTTGTTTGAATGCGGCCACCAGGGTCCAGCGATATCCTTAGGTCCAAAAAGGTTAATGTTTTATCATCAATCTCAGAAGTAAATTTGAGCCCTATATCATTCTGGTTGAGACATTTAACGAATTGGTGAAAGAGTGCTGTAGTGCCATCCCAAAGAATCAGTACATCATCTATGTACCTTCCCCAAAATAAAATGTGTCTGGTATAAATATTGTATTGTTCTGAAAAAACTAAAGTGTTCTCCCACCACCCTAAAATAAATTAGCATAATTCGGTGCACATTTACTACCCATCGCTGTACCATTTAACTGTAAATAAAAGTGTCCATTAAATAGAAAATAATTGTGAGTAAGTAGAAAACGTAATAACATGAGAACAAAATTGTTGTGCGCGTGAAACTGAATACCCTTCGTGAATAGAAAGGAAGAAGTGGCTTGTATACCCAATTCGTGTCTAATGCTGGTGTATAGGGCTTCTATATTCCAAACTAGCCAGTTTGGTACCCTCTGTGACCTGGATCTCCTGGAACCTGGTGACCGCATCTTTTGTGTCCCTAATGTATGAAGGAAGACTTGGCACAAAGACAGATATAAAAGTGTCCACATATTGACTTATATTTTCTGTCAGACTATTATTGCCAGATATTATTGGCCTGCCTGGAATGGGAAATCTCTGTTTGTGTACCTTAGGGATGGCATATATTGTTGCAATCGTAGGGTGACAGTTGTACAAAAATTTATATTCTTCCTTAGATATTAAATTAGACTGTTTTGCCTCTGTGAGAATATTTTTCAATTCCACTAAATATTTCTCTGTAGGGTTAGAACCCAGCTTTTTATATGTGTCAGTATCCTGTAACAGACATGACATACATCACTCTATCTACATCACTAGTGCAGCTACACACACACTTGAGAAAAGCTAGAGTGCACATCAATATCTTTTATCACACTAAAATAAGGCATATTACTGTTCTCCATTCTGACTTCCATATAAAATTATAGTATGTTGCCAATGTTGGCAATGCATAATGTAATTCCATGTACGTGACCATGAGGCTTTACAGAAATGTCAGGTTATCATGTTTCACTAAAGATTTTTTTAATCAAAGCTCATACTTTTTCAAAAAGTAATTATGCATTATAAATACATTTGGAGAATACTGAGAAAAGTGGCAAATTTTACTGATTAAAGGGGGCATTATCACCGCCTACATACCAGAAAACTAGAGTAAAAAAAGTTTCAAAGTTTGCCAGACTCCATGGTTGCACAAAAAGTGACCTTTTTAGGTTTGTCACTTTTCCAAAAAGTGGGAGGAGTAGGAAGAGGAATGAGTAGTGCAGGGGGCAGCAATAGCCAGACTGGCATGTTTATTATGATCTATACCAGAAAACTGGCACAGATTATAGCCAAAATCTGCACACGCTCCATTTCTTGTGTAAATTTCTATTCTGGCACCTACACCTGCACAGATGAACAACAATTGCTAAGAAGTATGCTCTTCTTAATAATCAGGGTGCATCTGATGCCAGAAATGGGTGTGTAATACACTGGTCTTAATAAATGTCCCCCTATTATGCCTTTATACAGTATCTAAATATTACAGGATGACTCAAAAGTTGCTTGTATTTCAGAAACTAAAAGGAAAATGAAATATCTGAATACTCCACAAAGGGAGAGAGGGTCTATCTTTTAGAACATGGATGCCATCTTGAAAGCCGCCATATTGGATAAAGGAAAAAAAAATTCCAATAAGAAGGGGGTCATGCAGCATATTAAGGAAGACCAGAATTTCCTCAGAAATCGATTGCCACAATACGATTTGCAATATCTCGTGGTTAAAAAGTCATTAACACAGAAAGTTGCAAACAACTTGTAATGTTTTGAACTTTCTGTATTGATAACTTTTGAATCACAAGAGATATTTTAAATCAAAGAGTCAAAAGTCTCTGGACACCCTTTTATTTCAGAAACAAAAAAGGGAAAATGAATAAATGGGTAAGGAGGCTTATCTTTTGGACCATGCCCTGAACATGGCCACTATCTTGAAAGCCACTATATTGGATCAAGGGCAAATTTTTCCAATGGGAAGGGGATAATGAAGCATATTAAAGAAGACCAGAATTTTCTCAGAAATTGATTGCCACAATCAGATTTACAATATATATTGATAGTCAACAAAAGATAACTCTTGGAAACCCTTTTTAAGTAGCTGTATGTACTGTACAATAGGAGCATGTAATAACATGAAAGTAGCCCAGGTGCAACATAGTACAGTCTCTTGAAATTGCCCTTATTAGTCTGTAAATTAGATTTATTCTTTGAAACAAATTTTAAAAAAGGCTCAGTGTCATGAAGTCCCCAGTGATCTGATGCTGAGGGAAGGGAATGCTAACAATTTAAATCCTGGAAAGCTATTTTAATTTGATACTTTTTCAATATAAATGGTAAGATTGATGGAAAAGATCACAGCCTCATTAAGAATACGTAATTAATTACTGAACATGGAGGTGACTAGAGATGAGCGAGCACTAAAATGCTCGGGTGCTCGTTATTCGAGTCGAACTTTTCCAAGGCTCTGCCTAGGGAAGGCTGGGTGAAAACCTGGAAACCTCAGAAAATGATGGAAACACCACGGAAATGGACAGGAAACTGCAGGGGCAGCATGCATGGATGCCTCTGAGGCTGCCTAATCCCACCATTACCCAAAATTCTCAGGCAACAGCCTGGTGGTTACCCTCATGGCAATTGTGCTCACCCAGACCAAGAAACGCAAGGCAAATACCCATCACATGTTAGGGAAGCACCCAACTAGGTGCAACGAAGGTCCATCACCGCCTGCAGGTGACACCACTGCTCATGCTGGCACTGCCTGTGCTATCCCCCTCCCCACGATGCAGGCATAAGCCTGACACAGCATGGTGACAGCGTAGTGACACCAACAAGTGACCAAGTTAGATTGAGGGTAGCAGTCAATGTCTGTAGGCGAGCCTCCAAAAATTTGTTTTGGAGTGTCAGAAGTTGACCCTTTTCTAAAAAATTGTTTAGGAGTGTCTGTAGTTGACCCTTCTGTAAAATATTTTATTTGTTTTCCCTGTTATTAGTTAATGTACAACCCATGGCTGGCATGGTGGGAATATATAGGTTTTGCGTCACAGACGGTCCACTGCACCGTTACATTTTCTTCATCATTGCCAATTACTTTTCACTAACTGTTGTCTGGCAATGAATAAAGGGTAAGGTGAATCCACTGCGGAAGAAAAGTTTCATCCTCCTACAATTCTACACTTGCTCTCAATTGAAAAGGGATGTTCTCGCAGTTGGCCTTCCTCATAGTGGCCGCCTTCTGCGGACGACAGAGGTGGAGTACCTACTGACAGCATGACCAACACCGATGGCAGACGGGGAGACACTCCCTCATGTAAAATTGTTTAGGAGTTGTCTGTAGTTGACCCTTCTGTAAAATATTTTATTTGTTTTCCCTGTTATTAGTTTAATGTACAACCCATGGCTGGCAATGGTGGGAATATATAGGGAAGCACCCAACTAGGTGCAACGAAGGTCCATCACCCATGCCCATGCTTGGCCACTGCTCTCCTAACCCCAGCCACACGATGCAGGCATAAGCCTGACACAGCATGGAGGTGACACCAACAAGTGACCAAGTTACATGAGGTAGCAGGTGAGCCACCCAAAAATTTAGCCAGACGCAGCATGGCGGTGACAACAGAGTGACCGAGTTAGACTGAGGTAGCAGGAGGTGAAGCATCCTCCAAGTGGGCAGTACATGAGCGGCCCCAGGGTCAGACTCGGTCAGAGTATGTGAAATGTTCAGGGTGGCCGAATGCCGGGCTCAACGGCGGACCCGTTTTGGGTTATAAATTGTCGAAATGTTGGCTGACATCAAGTTTAGTATCTGTTCTTATCAGTTGCTGTGGCTGTTGGTGGTAAAGTGGTGAGCATAGCTGCTTCCCAAGCAGTTGACCCGGGTTCGATTCCCATCTATCGCAGGAGGCAATTAAAAGAACCAAATAAAAATCAGTACAATATCTAATACGTCCCCTACCCGGGTAAATTGTTTGGAGAGAGGGGGCAGTGGGGGTAGGTGGGGGGAAAAATAGTTTGGAGAGAGAGAAAGATTGGAAAAAGACGTTAAATTGTTTGGAGAGAGGGCCTGTAGGTGGAGGACCTCTGGAAAAATTGTTTGGAGAGAGGGCCTGAGGGTGGAAAAATTTGGGAGAGAGGGCCTGTAGTGGACCTCCGGAAAAATTGTTTGGAGAGAGGGCCCTGTAGGTGGACCTCCTGGAAAAAATTGTTTTGGAGAGAGGGCCTGGTCGGTGGACCTCTGGAAAAATTGTTTGAGAATGGACCTCCTTGGAGAAGTAGGGTTTGAGAGGTGTGGACCTCTGGAAAAAATTTTGAGAGAGGCCTGTAGGGCCCTCCTGAAAAATTGTGCTAAAAGAGTGCCAGTTGGACCTCTGAAAAATGGGCGTTTTTTTTTGGTCAGCGTTAGGCAAAGACGATATGGAGGAGGAGGAGGAGGAGGAATAGAGAAGAGGAATCGGATACATAAGTAATGTTAATCTTTAGCTGCTTTCCCCCGGAGGAGATTTGAATTCCGGTGAAATCCAGGCTTTGTTCATTTAATTAAGCGTCAGCCCTGTCAGCGCTGTCAGTTGACAGGCGTGTACGCTTATCGGTGATGACGCCACCAGCTGCACTGAATACCCGCTCTGACAGCTCGCTAGTGGCAGAGCACGCCAGCACCTCGAAGGCGTACAGCGCCAGTTCAGGCCACGTGTCCAGCTTTGAAACCCAGCAGTTGTATGGAGCAGAGTGATCGCTACACGGACGTTGTATGGTCAGCTAGGTACTCCCTCACCATCTTTCTGTACAGCTCCCCCCTACTCTGCCTAGACTGGGGACAGGTGACAGTGTCTTGCGGGTGACATAAAACTGGCAAAGGCCTTGAGAGCGTTCCCCTGCCAGTGCTGGACAAGCTGCCTGCTCGCCTCCTCTCCCCCGCTACTTGGCCCACAGAACCATGCCCTCTGCCGCTAGCGGCGTCAGATGGGAAGGATTGTTTCAGCTTGTGCACCAGGGCCTGTTGATATCTATTCACTCTCATACTCCTTTCCTCTGCAGGGATGGAGAGTGGAAAGGTTCTGCTTGTACCCGTGGGTCCAGGAGAGTGAACACCCAGTAATCGGTGTTTGAAAAATGCTTCTAACGCGAGGGTCACGGGATAGGCAGCCTAACATGAAGTCTGCCATGTGCGCCAGAGTCCCAACACGCAAGAATTCCCTCTCCTCAACTGCCTGACTCTCCATTTCCTCCTCCTCCTCCCCTCTTCAGCCCATACACGCTCAAGAGTTAAGAGGACTGAGCACTGGTACCCTCTTCTGTTCGCCGACATTCTCCTCCTCTTCCTCCTCATCCTATCCCCCTCCTCCGATACGCGCTGAGAAACAGACCGGAGGGTGCTCTGGCTATCAAGCGACGTATCTTCCTCCACCGTCTCTTGTGACAAGTGCAAAGCATTCCGACTTGATGCTGAGCAGTGAGTTTTTCAACAGGCAAAGCAGCGGGATGGTGAGGCTGATAATGGCGGCATCGCCGCTGGACCATCTGTGTTGACTCCTCAAAGTTGCTCAACACCTGGCAGATATCAGACATCCACGTCCACTCCTCATTGTAGACTTGAGGAATCTGACTGACCGGACTACCAGTTCTGGTGGAAGTTGACATCTGGCAGTCTACAATCGCTCTGCGCTGCTGGAAAACTCTGGATAACATTTTAATGTGGAATTCATCTCTGTGGCACGTCGCACAACAGTCGGTGAGCGGGCAGTTGTAGGCGGCGCTGCCGCCTGCCCTAGGTGGCAGCATCTGTGGTCGACTTGCCGGAAATGCCACAGATGCGGCGCACCTTGGTGAGCAAATCGACAGATTGGGGTATGTCTTGAGGAACCGCTGAACTATTAGATTGAACACGTGGGCCAGGCATGGCACATGTGTCAGTCTGCCGAGTTGCAGAGCCGCCACCAGGTTACGCCCGTTGTCACACACAACCATGCCTGGCTTGAGGTTCAGCGGTGCCAGCCACACATCGGTCTGCGCCGTGATGCCCTGTAACAGCTCTTGGGCGGTGTGCCTTTTGTCACCTAAGCTCAGCAGTTTGAGCACCGCCTGCTTGGCGCTTACCCACGGCACTGCTGCTGCGCCTAGAGCTACCGACTGAAGGCGCCGTGCCCACGGATGGTAATTCGTGGAGGAGGAGGAGGGGTCGGAGGAGGAGGGCATAGTACGTCTGAGAGACCGTGACCGAGGTAGGCCCCGCAATCCTCGGTGTGGGCAGTACATGAGCGGCCCCAGGGTCAGTTCTCGGTCCCAGCCTCCACCAAGTTAACCCAATGTGCCGTCAGTGAGATATAGTGTCCCTGCCCGGCAGCACTTGTCCAGGTGTCCGTGGTTAGGTGGACCTTCTCAGAAACAGCGTTGGTCAGGGCATGGATGATGTTCTCTGACACGTGCTGGTGTAGGGCTGGGATGGCACATTGGGAAAAATAGTGGAAGCTGGGGACCGAATACCGAGGGGCAGCAACCGCCATGAGATTGCGAAAGGCCTCGGTCTCTACCAGCCTATAGGGCAGCATCTCCAGGCTCAGCAATTTGGAGATGTGGACGTTGAGGGCTTGGGCATGTGGTGGTGGGTGTGGTAAAGACAGCTGCGCTGGGACACATTGGTGGACACTGTGGAGATCGTGGAGGCGAAGGTGTAGTTTTCGGCGGGAGGCACTCGTGCCGGGGTCCTGGGCAGGGGGTTGACTAGCAGAGGCAGCGAGTGACACAGGGGAAAGAGCAGTGGTGTGACGCGCAGGAGGTGGTGAACGGCCTTGGTTCTATTGAGTGGGGTGTTTAGCACTCATATGCCTGCGCATGCTGGTGGTAGTTAGGCTAGTAGTGGTGGCACCCCTGCTGATCCTGGTTTGGCACAGGTTGCACACCACAGTCCGTCGGTCATCCTCACTTTCTTTAAAGAACCTCCAGACTTGCAAACATCAAGGCCAGGCCACGGGAGCTTCACTACGTGAAACAGTTGCTGCTGATGCACCAGCTCTGGCCCTGCTTCTCCCTCTGGCCACACCACTGCCTCTTCCAACCTGTTCTGGTGCAGCACTCGCCTCCGCCTCAGAAGCTTGTCTTCACTCGGCTTATCAACCCATCTTGGGTCAGTCACCTCGTCATCCTCCGATTCCTCAGTCTGCTCCCCCCTTGGACTTCCTGCCCTGACAACAACTTCACCACTGTCTGACAACCGTGTCTCCTCATCATCCGATACCTCTTACAAACTTCTTCCACTAAGTCAACATTGTCTCATCATCATCATCACCCACAGACTGCGACAGTTGGAAAAC
>ONZH01015119.1:0-19158 GCA_900303285.1 Rhinella marina | reverse complement strand
GAGAGGAGTCTGGAGGAGACAGAGGAGTATAGAGAGGAGTCTGGAGGGAGGACAGAGGAGTATAGAGAGAGTCTGGAGGAGGACGAGTCTGGCGGAGGAGGACAGAGCAGCTGGCTGGAACAGAGGATTATGGAGAAATATTCTTGTCCTGCTATAATGCCGCTCATACACCTGATCGGTTACAGTGTAGCAGTGTAATTTACAGCAATTAGTCTGGAGTCCAGGACAAGGGTCAGATTTAGGCTGGGTCTTCACAGGGCGGCCACGACCTCACCCACCCACGGCTTTTAATGGCTGCGCAAATTTGCAGATTCAGAGGTATTAATCCCGATTTGTGCGTTTATTGACCTACATGGGTGAGTGAGGTTGTGGCATCGTGGACGCCCTGTACAGACACAGTCCTATGTGTTTACATTGTATCACTATATACACAGCACTGATACAGTGTAACGCTATATACATAGATACTACACTGATACATTGTAACACACTCCTCTGTGTGCTCTAGCCAAAGTCTTCAGATTCTTCCCATGAAGGGTGTATGTTCCAATTCACTGACAGGAAGCACACCTCTTCAATAAATAAGGGGGCTCATGTGGCTGGCACTGTATGGGGTATGTGTGGCTGGCACTGTATGGGGTACTTGTGCCGGCGCTGTATGGGGTACGTGTGGCCGGCAGTGTATGGGGTACGTGTGGCTGGCACTGTATGGGGTACGTGTGGCTGGCACTGTATGGGGTACGTGTGGCTGGCACTGTATGGGGTGTGTGGCTGGCACTGTATGGGGGTATGTGTGGCTGGCACTGTATGGGGTGTACGTGTGGGCTGGCACTGTATGTATGGGGTACGTGTGGCCGGCACTGTGGTACGTGTGGCCGGCACTGTATGGGGTACGTGTGGCGTGTGGCACTGTATGGGGTACTGTATGGGGTACGTGCGGCCGGCACTGTATGGGGGTACGTGTGGCCGGCACTGTATGGGGTACGTGTGGCCGGCACTGTAACTGTATGGGGTATGTGTGGCTGGCAGTGTATGAGGAATGTGTGGCTGGCACTGTATGGGGTACGTGTGGCTGGCACTGTATGGGGTACGTGTGGCGGGCACTGTATGGGGTACGTGTGGCTGGCACAATAAAGGGTCAGTCTGAGGCCAACTCTGTACAAACGGATGCGTATTTCCTCAGCTGCGTCACGTCTTCTGCAGGAGTCGGACAGGTGGCCGCCAGGGGCGCTATAACAGCGGGCTATGTGCAGTGTGCGGGCGGCAGGGGCCTCGGGGTGCGGTCCATACACCCGGAGATTACACAGGTCTCCGGTCCCTGACCGTCTGCACCCTGGGCCCCCATCTCCCGCTCCCACCGCCGCTCCTTGGAGCCGCACAACTGTCAGCGCAGGTTGTTGGACGGTTGTCATAGGGACCGAAACGGAAGTGACGTAGAATCTGGATCTCCTGCGTCGATTGGAGGCCGCAGCGGCGGTAACGTTCAATCCAGGACGGGTTCTGCAGCTTGTAGAGGTGAGAGGGCTGCGGGATCAGGGGTGTCACTGCGGGGTGATGAGGGTGTCACTGCGGGGTGCGGGATCAGGGGGTGTCACTGCGGGGTGATGAGGGGTGTGGGGTCAGTGGGTGTCACTGCCGGATGATGTGGGGTGTCACTTCTGGGTGGTGGGCGCTGCGGGATTAGGGGGTGTCACTGCGGGGTGTGGATCAGGGTGTGTCACTGCCGGGTGATGAGGGGTGTTTCTGCCAGGTATGAGAGTTGCGGGATCTCGGGGTGTCACCTCTGGGTGACGAGGGGTGAGGGATCAGGGGGTGTCACTGCGGGGTGATGCGGGATCGGGGGTGTCACCTCTGGGTGATGAGGGGTGAGGGATCGGAGGGTGTCACCTCTGGGTGATGCGGGGTGAGGGATCGGAGGGTGTCACCTCTGGGTGATGCGGGATCGGCGGTGTCTCTGCCGGGTGATTTTGGGGTGTGCCGGATCAGGGGGTGTCACCTCTGGATGGTGTGGGGTCAGGGGGTGTCACCTCCGGGTGATGGGGGGGTGTCACTGCGGGGTGATGAGGGGTGTGGGATCAGGGGGTGTCACCTCTGGATGGTGTGGGGTCAGGGGGTGTCACCTCTGGATGGTGTGGGGTCAGGGGGTGTCACCTCCGGGTGATGGGGGCTGTCAGGGGGTGTCACTGCCCCTGTTATTTTGGGGGTGTGTACAGCTCTTCACGGGTCACCTCTTCTCTTCAGATGTCCGTACGTCACCCGCGTCCTGCCAGCGGACGATATGGAGTAAAGAAAGCAGCGGGCGGCAGGAAGAAGTCAGGAGTGCGCCAGGCCTGGGATGTGAGTATGATGCCCACAGCGAGCTGTGACATCACTTGGCTCCTCCCACCGCGACAGATGATGCATATCTTACCGCTCGCTGCAGCCGCCTACGTCCTGTGTGCCAGTGACCTAAGGCTGGAGAATTGTATACTGTATATCTGGACACCGGTTACAAGATGGCGGCCGGCGCTGCGTCTTGGTAACTGTGTGACAGCCGGGGTTCTTATCTCTGTCGTTTCAGAGTTCGATCCATGATCTTGGCGTTCATCGTGCGACCCCCGAGGAGCTGGTGAGTGCTGGCATGAAAAAACAGGGGGTTATTGGTGGGGGGTGGGGGGTCAGAGCCCTGGGGCCCCTGCTGATCATGAGAACTGGGGTCCCAAGTGCCTCCGACTGCAGTGGCGGTAGAGTACGTGCTGCTGTATGGGATTGTCGGAAGCAGTCCAACGTGGGGTGGCAGTGTGCGGGATCTTGTCCTCGTGATCGGGGGTCCCGGCAGTCCGGCTGTCTTCTAACCGGAATACCCCTTTAATGCCGGTATAGATCCAGGTTATCATGGACTCACTCTGGCGCATTGTGATTCCGCGGCCTGGGGGCGGGTGACGTCCTGTCCAGGGTGGATTGGGGTCGGTGGGGGCGTGCCTTCATGTTCCTGTTTGTGTCGCGTGCTGCAGGTTCATCGTCATGAGATCCACAAATCGAAGAACCAGAGCCTGGCCCAATGGGAACTGAAGAAGAAAGCGTTAAAGAAAGAGTGGAGGAGACAAAATGGCGGCACTCCGGACCCCTTGGAGGACAGGCGGCTGGCGCTAATGATGGAGGTGAGTAAAGGCCGGGGCATCATGATGGATCCCTCGAAATAAGGCCTGGCTGACACCACGTACCGGCCCCCGGCCTTCGCCTCCTCGTGTACCGCAGCTGCCCGACTTGTGCCCGTCATGGACTGGGGGGGTCACTGAGCGGGCTTTGTGTTTGTCCCGGCAGATTCTCTCGGATCAGTACCAGATGACGGACGTCCTGCAGCGCTCAGACAGGGCCATGGCTGTAGTGAAGGATCTCTTTGGGGACGCCCCCCGCAGGCACACCGGTACCGGTCACCTCTATACGGACCTGATCACGTGGTCCTTGTCCTGCTCGTCAGGATCCTCCATTTCTCTTTTGTTTCCTCCCAGGTTTCCCAAATGTGACCATGGCTCCATCCTGTGACCTGGAAACCTCGCGTGGCCCCATAGCCCAAAAGAAGGACCCCCCTACGCGTCTGTCCATCCTCAGCGAGAGCATCATGGACTCTCAGGTAATCAGACCAGGGACTGTGTGCCATGAAGAAGCAGGGTCTGGAACGTGACAACCCCCTCCTATAGTAAATGGCTGAGATACGGGGTGATGGGGGCGGGACCGTGACAACCCCCTCCTATAGTAAATGGCTGAGATACGGGGTGATGGGGGCGGGACCGTGACAACCCCCTCCTATAGTAAATGGCTGATATACGAGGTGATGGGGGCGGGACCGTGACAACCCCCTCCTATAGTAAATGGCTGAGATACGGGGTGATGGGGGCGGGACCGTGACAACCCCCTCCTATAGTAAATGGCTGAGATACGGGGTGATGGGGGCGGGACCGTGACAACTCCCTCCTATAGTAAATGGCTGAGATACGGGGTGATGGGGGCGGGACCGTGACAACTCCCTCCTATAGTAAATGGCTGAGATACGGGGTGATGGGGGCGGGACCGTGACAACTCCCTCCTTATAGTAAATGGCTGAGATACGGGGTGATGGGGGCGGGACCGTGACAACCCCTCCCATAGTAAATGGCTGAGATACTGGGTGATGGGAGCGGGACCGTGACAACCCCCTCCTATAGTAAATGGCTGTGATACAGGGTGATGGGAGCGGGACCGTGACAATCCCCCTCCTATAGTAAATGGCTGATATACGAGGTGATGGGGGCGGGACCGTGACAACTCCCTCCTTTAGAAATGGCTGTGATACAGGGTGATGGGAGCGGAACCGTGACAACCCCCTCCTATAGTAAATGGCTGTGATATGGGGTGATGGGGCGGGACCGTGACAACTCCCTCCTTTAGTAAATGGCTGTGATACAGGGTGATGGGGGCGGGACCGTGACAACCCCCTCCTATAGTAAATGGCTGAGATACGGGGTGATGGGGCGGGACCGTGACAACCCCTCCTATAGTAAATGGCTGTGATACGGGGTGATAGGGGCGGGACCGTGACAACCCCCTCCTATAGTAAATGGCTGAGATACGGGGTGATAGGGGCGGGACCGTGACAACTCCCTCCTTTAGAAATGGCTGTGATACAGGGTGATGGGAGCGGAACCGTGACAACCCCCTCCTATAGTAAATGGCTGTGATATGGGGTGATGGGGGCGGGACCGTGACAACTCCCTCCTTTAGTAAATGGCTGTGATACAGGGTGATGGGGGCGGGACCGTGACAACCCCCTCCTATAGTAAATGGCTGAGATACGGGGTGATGGGGGCGGGACCGTGACAACCCCCCTCCTATAGTAAATGGCTGATATACAGGGTGATAGGGGCGGGACCGTGACAACCCCCTCCTATAGTAAATGGCTGTGATACGGGGTGATGGGGGCGGGACCGTGACAACCCCCTCCTATAGTAAATGGCTGAGATACGGGGTGATGGGGGCGGGACCGTGACAACTCCCTCCTATAGTAAATGGCTGAGATACGGGGTGATGGGGGCGGGACCGTGACAACTCCCTCCTATAGTAAAATGGCTGAGATACGGGGTGATGGGGCGGGACCGTGACAACTCCCTCCTATAGTAAATGGCTGAGATACGGGGGTGATGGGGGCGGGACCGTGACAACCCCCTCCCATAGTAAATGGCTGAGATACTGGGTGATGGGAGCGGGACCGTGACAACCCCCTCCTATAGTAAATGGCTGTGATACAGGGTGATGGGAGCGGGGACCGTGGACAATCCCCTCCTATAGTAAATGGCTGATATACGAGGTGATGGGGGCGGGACCGTGACAACTCCCTCCTTTAGAAATGGCTGTGATACAGGGTGATGGGAGCGGAACCGTGACAACCCCCTCCTATAGTAAATGGCTGTGATATGGGGTGATGGGGGCGGGACCGTGACAACTCCCTCCTTTAGTAAATGGCTGTGATACAGGGTGATGGGGGCGGGACCGTGACAACCCCTCCTATAGTAAATGGCTGAGATACGGGGTGATGGGGGCGGGACCGTGACAACCCCCTCCTATAGTAAATGGCTGTGATACGGGGGTGATAGGGGCGGGACCGTGACAACCCCCTCCTATAGTAAATGGCTGAGATACGGGGTGATAGGGGCGGGACCGTGACAACCCCCTTCTATAGTAAATGGCTGTGATACGGGGTGATGGGGGCGGGACCATGACAACCCCCTCCTATAGTAAATGGCTGTGATACGGGGTGATGGGGGCGGGACCGTGACAACCCCCTCCTATAGTAAATGGCTGAGATAGGGGGTGATGGGGGCGGGACCGTGACAACCCCCTCCTATAGTAAATGGCTGAGATAATAGAAGTCACTGCAGCGCATGGCGATATTTATCTGCTGGTTTTACGGATGGCGTCTTGTGATTTTAGGCTCTAAATGAAGTGGAGGGGATCCAGTCTGAGGACCCGGAGGATGATGATGATGTGGACGTCTCCATCAGCTTCCAGCCCGCCCTTCGCACAGACAAGTGAGTCCACCCCATCTATACTGTGGAGGCACAGCCTGGCGTGTAGCACGATGGAGGGATGCCGCCGTTCACACAGCGGTGTTCAGGTCGGTCTTTGTGAGCCACAGTCTGGACGGATCCAGACCCCGGAGAGGCGCCTCCCTCCCATGGAACCGTCCCTGTGTTGGCTTACAAATTCTGATGTAAAATACTGACCCGCTCACCGCTCCTGGAGGGCCAATCACTCGTGGAGGGGCACTGGGCTCAGTCGGGGGGGAGGGTTCTGCCTCTGTGTCAGTGATCGGCGGGGGAAGGGCCTCTGTGTCAGTGATCAGCGGGGGAAGGGCCTCTGCCTCTGTGTCAGTGATCGGCGGGGGAAGGGCCTCTGTGTCAGTGATCGGCGGGGGAAGGGCCTCTGTGTCAGTGATCAGCGGGGAAGGGCCTCTGCCTCTGTGTCAGTGATCGGCGGGGGCCTCTGTGTCAGTGATCGGCGGGGGGCTTCTGCCTCTGTGTCAGTGATCGGCGGGGGGGGCTTCTGCCTCTGTGTCAGTGATCGTCGGGGGGGGGGGTTTCTGTCTCTGTGTCAGTGATCGGCGGGGGGGGGGTTTCTGTCTCTGTGTCAGTGATCAGCGGGGGGGGGTTTCTGTCTCTGTGTCAGTGATCAGCGGGGGGGTTTCTGTCTCTGTGTCAGTGATCGGCGGGGGGGTTTCTGCCTCTGTGTCAGTGATCGGTGGGGAGGTTTCTGTCTCTGTGTCAGTGATCGCTGGGGCTTCTGCCTCTGTGTCAGTGATCGGGGGGGGGGGTTCTGCCTCTGTGTCAGTGATCGGCGGGGGGGGTTTCTGTCTCTGTGTCAGGTGATCAGCCGGGGGAGGTTTCTGTCTCTGTGTCAGTGATCGGCGGGGGGGGGTTTCTGTCTCTGTGTCAGTGATCAGCGGGGAGGTTTCTGCCTCTGTGTCAGTGATCGGCGGGGGGGGGTTTCTGTCTCTGTGTCAGTGATCAGCGGGGAGGTTCTGTCTCTGTGTCAAGTGATCGGTGGGGGAGGTTTCTGTCTCTGTGTCAGTGATCGGTGGGGGAGGTTTCTGTCTCTGTGTCAGTGATCAGCGGGGAGGTTTCTGTCTCTGTGTCAGTGATCGGCGGGGAGGTTTCTGTCTCTGTGTTCAGTGATCGTGGGGGAGGTTTCTGTCTCTGTGTCAGTGATCGGTGGGGGAGGTTTCTGTCCTTCTGTGGTTCAGTGATCGGCGGGGGGCCTCTGCCTCTGTGTCAGTGATCGGCTGGGGAGGTTTCTGTCTCTGCTGTCAGGAATCAGCGGGGGAGGTTTCTGTCTCTGTTGTCAGTGATCGCTGGGGCTTCTGCCTCTGTGTCAGTGATCGGGGGGGGGGGTTCGGTCTCGTGTGTCAGTGATCGGCTGGGGAGTTTTCTGTCTCTGTTGTCAGTTGATCGGCGGGGGCTTCTGCCTGTGTGTCAAGTGACCTCACCAGTAGAGCGTCTGATACGTCATTATTTGGCTGAAAGGGTCTAGACTTGCTGAGACCACCACAACGAATCAGTAGGAGCGACGTCGAAGAATGCACACTGCCCCTCAGTACATCTCTATGGGGCGGCCAGAGATGGGCGAGCGCTGTACTCGGCTTTCCCATAGAGAATGAATGGGGCAGTAGTGGGCATGCTCAACCGGGGAATGGGACCCCCAATATTCGTGATCGTGGGCGTCCCCTTGGCCATATCAGACATTTTATATCCTATTGTGTGGATAGGTTGACACACAGCGTTACAGGCCGGGGCGACTGATGGGTTCTCCTCTGGTCACCTCCCAGGATAGCTCTGTGGGGGAGGGGCTGAGCGGTCTCTGCTGATGATGCTTCTGACGTTTCATGATCTTCTTCCAGGGTTCGACGGCTATTGAATGAAGAAAGTTCTCGCCTCGCGTCTGAAGAGTGGTCCAGAGACAGAGTGCTGGATGTGCAGACCCCGCTTGTGACACCCAAAGGAACTGGTCACCCCCTGAACGGCGGGATCGGTAGGAACATCGTCCTCTTTATTAACCCCGTTAACTACTGGTGTTGCTGTGTGAATCCTACCTTCACTGTGTAA
The DNA here is from genome assembly GCA_900303285.1 of Rhinella marina. Taxonomy (NCBI): domain Eukaryota; kingdom Metazoa; phylum Chordata; class Amphibia; order Anura; family Bufonidae; genus Rhinella; species Rhinella marina. The sequence continues at coordinate 11,044 of ONZH01015119.1, read as the reverse complement.
TAACCCTTTTCACTCCCGCAAAAATTTTTATTCCCTGACCTGTGAATGTAATCTTCTCATCAGAGACTGTATTTCTGAGTTATCCCCTCTCTTCTTATTGTAGCTGGGTCATGTGACCAACTTCCTGACCTCCAACTGACCCAGGACAGGAAGCCAGTTACTTCTCTATTCATTCCTAAGAGACTGAAAGTGAGGCTCCCATAGGAATACATAGAGAATATCTGGTGAGTCTGATTCCTAGTCACATGACAACATCAGGGAGATATAACTCACAAATACAGACACTGGTAAGAAAATGACACTCACTACAGATTACATCATGTACATTTCTAGCAGGACACGGAATAACATTTTTTTGCGGGAGTTCTTCTTTAAGCCACATTCTTATCAGTAAGATAAGGACTGAGCTACAATGAGTGTTTAGGAGGTCAGAGATCAGGAGCCGTCAGCTCCCTGCCTGACGGAACACAGTAAAAATACAGATCCTGCTACTAGAGAATCTCAGCCCTGTACAGAGAAAAGGGCACAAAAGTTCCGATGAAAAAATGATTTTGAGCTCAAAATAAGCACAAAGCAATAATAATAATGATAATAGTAAAATTTGCCCCTGAAGGTTTACATAGCCTTCATGTCATGGCTGAGATAAAAAAAATAATATAGAACATGAAAATCTGTTTCTGACAAAGCCAGGACCAGCCCTATATCACATGGATCCAGAGATCTCATTCATTGGGGGGGGGGTCCTTTCTGCTGCAGCTCTCACCTTGTTACAACTTAGGGGAGTGTCCTTTCTGCTGCAGCTCTCTCCTTGTTACAACTTAGGGGAGTGTCCTTTCTGCTGCAGCTCTCACCTTGTTACAACTTAGGGGAGTGTCCTTTCTGCTGCAGCTCTCTCCTTGTTACAACTTAGGGGAGTGTCCTTTCTGCTGCAGCTCTCTCCTTGTTACAACTTAGGGAGTGTCCTTTCTGCTGCAGCTCTCTCCTTGTTACAACTTAGGGGAGTGTCCTTTCTGCTGCAGCTCTCTCCTTGTTACAACTTAGGGGAGTGTCCTTTCTGCTGCAGCTCTCTCCTTGTTACAACTTAGGGGAGTGTCCTTTCTGCTGCAGCTCTCTCTTTGTTACAACTTAGGGGAGTGTCCTTTCTGCACACCTTATTTGCAACGTTTTGAGTTTCTCGCCACTTTTCCAGGGGGGTGCGCCCCCCCACCAGATTTACTATGACTGGAGTAAGTTATCCTGGAAGTCTTCCCCCGGACTGACGGGTCAGTACGTATGGGTCCTCCAGTCTTGATAAACCCAGTATGTTTTTTTTGCACCAAGCCAAGTTTTTGGGGACGGCCAGGTGTCAGAATGATTGGAAACCCCCCCAAAGTGACCTCAGTTGGACTCATCTAGGGGTGTAGTGAGTATTTGGGCCCCGCAGGTTTTTTTTTGTGCGTTTTGTAGCAATTGATGCAAAGAAAGTGCAAAAAATTTAAATTGCATTTTTTTTGCACAAATGTGTCTAGACCGGTACCCCACATTCTGTCACCCCCATTTCTCTCATGCTCAGAAATATCCCCATTGTGGCCCTAACCCTGTGTCAGGACACACAATGGGGCCCTAAAGGAAAGGAGCAGCAAGTGGCTCTGGGCCCCTCACACAGAATATACTTACCCCGCTCCCTGTGCCGCTCCTGGTCCCCGCACCGCTTCTCCCTGTGCACGGATGAAAACATCTGGTCGGGGGGAAGCAGCCAATGGCCGGCAGGAACAGGGACCAGGAGCGGCAGATAACCCCTTTAATGATGTCTCCGTACAGCGTTACAGGTTGTGGACCGGTGTCTCTTATACTGATAACAAACAGCTGCCATTACTGCAGGTGATGAGTGGAGGACACAGGAGCCTCTTCACCCTTTTTTTTCCGTTTTTGTTTTGCGCTCTCTGCCTTCACACAGCCATAACTTTTTTATTTTTCTCTTCACCCAGCTGTATGAGAGCTTGTTTTTTGCGGGACAAGTTGTACTTTCCAACGCCACCACTATTGCATATGGTGTAGTGGGAAGCGGGGAAAAAATTCCAAATGGGGTGAAATGCAAAAAAAACCAAGGCACTTCCGCCACAGTTTTACGGGTTTTTTTTTATTTACGGCGTTCGATATTCATTAACCCCTTCGTGACCAGCGCCGTACAAGTACGGTGCTGGTGCGGTGCGGGGACATGACGCCCGCTCGCGGGTGCGGCGGGCGTCATGGCCGGCAAGTCTCTGCTGTTTCTAACAGCAGAGACTTGCCGCTACTTACCGCCATCGGCGGCATCTTCTAGGGCCTTCTGATGCCGTGATCACATGTGATCACGGCATCAGGATGCGTCTGAACCCGGAAGCGTACTCTTCCGGGTGGTGTACAGACGCCCCGAGTGGCCAATCGGTGTGTCTGTACACCATATGAAAACTGTAATCCTCGCTGGTGAGGATTACAGTTTTCAAAGTGCAATTCTTATTCTGGCCACTAGATGGCAGGCCAGGATAAGAAATGAGCAATTCATGGATTTATCTCAGTCTAGTAAATCCCTGATTGCTCATAAAGGAAAAAAAAAACACAATATATCAGCTCATATTTGAGCTTAAAAATAGTCAGAAAATTTTTTTTAAAAAATGTTAAAAAATATATAAAAGTGCAAATCACCCCCCTTTCCGTATAATGAAAAAATCAATACCTAAATAACACTAAATATAGACATCATGGGTATCACCGTGACCAAAAACGCCCGTACCTTTAAAATATAAAAAAAAATTCCAATACGGCGAATTGTGTGGCGGAAAAAAAGCGTCCAAATGGCGATTCGCCGTTTTTTGTCGCTTTTTTTTTCTAAAAAAAATTAAATAAAAAGTGATCAAAAAGTCATACACACCCCAGAAAACTTCAGATCGCCCCGCAAAAAAATGAGCCCCCATACAGCTCCGTACACATAAATACCAAAAAGTTATAGGGGTCAAGATATGACAAGGAAAAAAAAAAAGGGCAACTTTCTAATTTTTTTTTCACTATCAAAACGCAGGAAAAACTATACATATTAGGTATTGCCGGATTCGTACTGACCTGTAGAATGAAAGTAACGGATCAGTTTTAATGCACATCGAACGCTGTAAATAAGAAACCCGTAGAACTGTAGCGGAATAGCGTTTTCTTTTTTTGCATTTTCACCCGATTTGGAATTTTTTTCCCGCTTCCCACTACACCATATGCAATATTAAATGGTGGCGTTGGAAAGTACAACTTGTCCCGCAAAAAACAAGCCCTCATACAGCTATGTGAACAGAAAAATAAAAGAGTTATGGCTGTTTGAAGGCAGGGAGCGCAAAACGAAAATGCATAACCGGAAAAACCTCCGGGGGTGAAGGGGTTAAAACTGAGCAGTTACTTTTATTCTACTGGTCAGTACGAATCCGGCGATACCTAATATGTATAGATTTTCTTGCGTTTTGATAGTGATAAAATAATTATAAAGTTGGAATTATTTTTTATTTTTGTCATTTCTTGACCCCCTATAACTTTTTGGTATTTATGTGTACGGAGATGTATGGGGGCTCATTTTTTGCAGGGCGATCTGAAGTTTTTATTGATACCATTCGGGGGGGTGTGCGACTTTTTGATCGCTTTTTAAAAATTGAATCGGTCGTTTTGCTTTTTTCTGTTTCGCTGTTTTCCGTATGGGAAATTTTTATATTTTTATAACATGGGCGTTTTTGCACATGGCGATACCCATGATGTGTATTTTTTTTTTTTTTTTTTTTTATACTTTTATTTTTATTTTCGGGAAAGGTTTTGAACTTTTACATTTTTTTTTTTTACTTTTTTTTTTTTTACTTTTTTTTTTTTTTTTAAACTTTAATTTTTTTTTTACACTTTTTTTTTATACACTTCCAGTGTGTGCTGCCTTCGGGTGCCGTGGTCAGGATTGACCGCGGCACCTGAGGAGTTAAATGTCCGCGGGTGTCTGCTATAGGAAATGGCAGTCCACCCGCGGCCATGACGCCTGCTCTCCTCAGGAGCGGGCGCCATCTTTAAAGACCTGGCCAGCGCCGTGCTAGTTTTCCTCCACTGTAGATGATATAGATGCATTAACAGGAGGCTCTAAGGTGACAGTTTAACCCTTAGTGATGCCTGCACTGGATTTTCAGTGGACGGTATATACAATGGATATAAAATCAGATTTTTTTTTTTCTGTGATTTTTTTTTTTTTTTCACGGTAGCTGTATCTTCCCAGGCGGCTGTCTCAATCTGCCCCCTTCTATCAGCCGGGGATCAATCTGGGGTCACTGCCTCCTGTTTTTGACAGACAGTAGAAGGGGCAGCACATGCCTGCAGGACCTGACTACACGGGGTTCACAGTCTGTTACCATGGAGACGCATAGGCCTGAGGAGAATTTGCATCCAGACGTGTGGATTTTTGCATCATTTGTTTATCTTTGATGCATTGGAAAAGTTTCCATCCCCTTTACCTTCCTAGTAAAAGGGGTTATCCATCACGTATAATGACCCCCCCAACGCCCAGGCCCCTCATGGGGTGGGCATGAGGAGCGATGCAAGTGCCAGGGAGCGGGGGAAGTATAATCTACATGAGGGACCCGGACATGGGGGGTGGCCAAAATGGGGGTTGAGTGGATCCCACCAGGACAGCCACCCCAGCCCAGGCACAGACGCTGCAGCTGGTGTCAGCCATGTCACGGTCAGGCAGCTGTACGCAGTAGTAGTAGACTCCGGTGTCGCACCCCCCTCTCGGTTAGTAATTACGTGCCTCGTCTCTCCGCAGCGCTGAACGCCACCGCAGCTGTGAACAAGCTGAAGACCCGTCTTACCGAGGAGGAGCAAGAGGAACCGGAAGCCAATTGTGTCATCGGCCGCGTATTAAACCCGCAGCCGGCAAACCACCGCCAGCTCCAGAGTAAAGGTAGGTGCTATGCTGAACCCTCAGGTATACAATAGCGCCCCCCGCTGTGCGAAACCGTACGACACCATAGAGCACTAGAAACGTTTAACCCCTTCCCAACCAGCGCCGTACTAGTACGACGCTGGCCGGGACTTTAAAGATGGCGCCCGCTGTGTGCAGGATGGCCATGGGTGACCTGCATATAAAACTAGCAGGCACCGCAGCTAACGTCCACGACCGGCTAACGTGCCAATCGCAGACATTTAACCCCTGACCGCGGCACCCGAAGGAGGCAAACACCAGAAGTGTACGCTTCCAGTGTTGCTCCGGCTCCCCCGCGTGACGATCGGAGGAGGCGGAGCGTGCCTGCAGCAGCCCCTGTCGTAGTGAATGGAGGAGGAGCTGCATAGACTTTACTACTGTGTAATATACTCCATAGGAAAGCAGTGAAATCATCAATCATCATCAATGTAAGGGCACTGGAGTCTATGATATCAGCAAATGATTGCTTCTTATAGTTCTCTATGGGAACTATAAAAAAGTGTTTAAAAAAAAATAGTTAAAAAAAACAAAAACGTAAAAGTTCAAATCACCCCCCTTTCACGAAAATAAAAATAAAAGTATTAAAATAAAAAAAAATACACATCATGGATATCGCCGTGTGCGAAAACGCCCATATTATAAAAAAAAAAAAAATTCCCATACAGAAAAAAGCGTCAAAATGGCCGATTCGCCATTTTTTGTTGCTTAAAAAAAAAAAAAAATTAAATAAAAAGCGATCAAAAAGTCGCACACACCCCAGAATGGTATCAGTAAAAAGTTCAGATCGCCCCGCAAAAAATGAGCCCCCATACATCTCCGTACACATAAATACCAAAAAGTTATAGGGGTCAAGAACTGAAAAAAGAAAAAAAGAAAAAAATGTCCAACTTTATAATTTTTTCAAAATGCAAGAAAAACTATACATATTAGGTATCGCCGGATTCGTACTGACCTGTAGAATGAAAGTAACTGGTCAGTTTTAACGCACATCGAACGCCGTAAATAAAAATAAAAAAAAAAACGTAAAACTGTGGCGGAATTGGTTTTTTTTTTTTTTTTGCAATGTCACCCGATTTGGAATTTTTTTTTTTTCCCCGCTTCCCACTACACCGTATGCAATATTAAATGGTGGCGTTGGAAAGTACAACTTGGCCCGCAAAAAACAAGCCCTCATACAGCTATGTGAACAGGAAAAATAAAAGCGTTATGGCTGTATGAAGGCGGGGAGCGCAAAACGAAAACGCAAAACCGGAAAAACCTCCGGGGCTGAAAGGGTTAATGGGGTCTACCCTGTTCTGCTTCAGGAAAGAAGAGGAGACCACCCCACGTCTCCGTCAGTCAGAGGGGCACGCCCCCGGCCGCCTCCACGTGCGAGCTGTCGGGCTGCAGCCAGTCCGGCCTGGATGTCCTGAACCAGATGATCCAGGAGGTGGAGAGAGAGCTGGAGACCTACGAGAGGGAGAGCGGCCGGGTCGTGTCCTCCGTGCCGCAGCCTCCGGGGCTGAGCGGCTTCACTCTGACCCTGGTCAGCTCTATACGGCGCCTGGTGTCATACCTGAAGGAGGTAAGGGGCGGGTGTTTCTTCAGTAACAGGAGTACATCCTATAAGGATCCCTCAGTGACGACCTCTTTTACCGATTACAGAGCGACCGCCGGCTGCGCCAGGAGTCTCTGGAGAGACAGCGGCTGAAAGACGAGCTCAGCGAACAGCGGCTGCTCATAGACGCCCTGACCGCCGAAATTCTGGCACTAAAAGACGGCAGCTCGTTGTCCCCGGTAACGTCGGATCACATCTATAGACATGTGTGAATCTCTGCGCTGCTCACACTCTTGCGGTCTCACCGTCTCCGTATGTAGAGCACGGGGTGGCCCACTGGTCACTGTGGACATCCCTGGTGTCCTGGGATGTGGGGGGAGGGGAGTATAGACGGGCTGCTCTGCTTGCTGGATCGCTGCAGTACACAGCACCACCCTGGTCTTTGTGGCCGTGGGTGGTACTGCAGATCAGCCACATTTATTGGCGCATCCAGTCATTGGGGAGTCAGCCATGGACCACAAGTCACGTGCCTCACAGGTGGCGAGCAGTGAGGTCTCGCGTGGCACATAATTCACACAGTAGCGGCAGGATCGGTTGCAGCGGTACGTGGCTGTGGCTTATGACGTCATCAGTGTCCAATTACTGCTTCTCTCTTCCCCAGGGAAGTCACGGCCTCATGTCCGACCACTCGCAGTCATCTCCTGGAGATGCTACCGTGAGTCTTCCCGTGGCCAACACAGAGCAGGTGAAAGCCGGCCCACGTGGTGGGTTTCATGACAGATCAGGGTGAGTTAACGCTGTCCCAGCTTTCCTTAGGTTCTGACTGGTAATTCAGGAGCAGGGAAATATACCTCTGTCTCATCACAGGCTTACCCAATGTGGACCGGCCTGGAGCGCCCCTCACTGGTCATGATGCAACTACACAGATGACGGCGTCGTTCAGGGAGGCCGCTCCTCTGCTGGACTTTCAGCCCGCTGTCATGTTGTCTCCTCCCAGACAGGAAACACGGGCGGATTTCAGGGACCGGTCTGCAGGTAAGTAGCCGCAGCTATAATGTGTCAGTGCCAATAATTCCAGGGCGCTGTACGTCTGATGTGCTGGGGCAGCGAGTTCCAGAGTATGGAAGAGGCACGTGAGAAATCTTGTAGATGATTGTGTGAAGAACAGACAACGGGAGAACAAAGATGGAGGTCTTGTGAGGATCGGAGATCCATTACATGTGAGGAGGTATCAGGAGATGAGGTCAGAGATGTATGGAGAGGACAGGTTGTGGACTGGAGATTACATGTGAGGAGGTATCAGGCGATGAGGTCAGAGATGTATGGAGAGGACAGGTTGTGGACTGGAGATTATATGTGAGGAGGTATCAGGAGATGAGGTCAGAGATGTATGGAGAGGACAGGTTGTGGACTGGAGATTACATGTGAGGAGGTATCAGGAGATTAGATCAGAGATGTATGGAGAGGACAGGTTGTGGACTGGAGATTACATGTGAGGAGGTATCAGGAGATGAGGTCAGAGATGTATGGAGAGGACAGGTTGTGGACTGGAGATTATATGTGAGGAGGTATCAGGAGATGAGGTCAGAGATGTATGGAGAGGACAGGTTGTGGACTGGAGATTATATGTGAGGAGGTATCAGGAGATGAGATCAGAGATGTATGGAGAGGACAGGTTGTGGACTGGAGATTATATGTGAGGAGGTATCAGGAGATGAGGTCAGAGATGTATGGAGAGGACAGGACTGGAGATTACATGTGAGGAGGTATCAGGAGATGAGGTCAGAGATGTATGGAGAGGACAGGACTGGAGATTATATGTGAGGAGGTATCAGGAGATGAGGTCATCTCAGACCAGGCCACAACCTTTCCTCTCCATACATCTCTGATCTAATCTCCTGATACCTCCTCACATATAATCTCCAGTGAGGTCAGAGATGTATGGAGAGGACAGGACTGGAGATTATATGTAAAACGACACATTTCTTCATGTATTCCTTCTTTATTGCAGCGCTCCTCAGCCGCCATGACACTGTGTCGTCACCATCCGCTATAGACCTACCTTCTCTGGCCCATGGCCCCGTTCCAGCCGCACAGAGGAGGACGTCACCGCCCCGCGCTCAGAGTTTACCACGGAGAGATACACTTGTTGGTCACCACCGCACTGAGGAGCCGAGGCATGACAGGGCTAACGCCACCCTCTGCCGATGCCAATGATATTGTGACCCGCATGGCTGAGCTGACCTGTCAGAACAACGCACTGAAGGCTCAGCTGGAGCAACTGCGGTATAAGACGGGCGGAGCTGGCGACACCGCGGACGCTTCACATGTGACGGCAGAAAATAAGGTGAGTGGCCGATCTGTACGGTTATAATACCTACCTCGTACTGATCCTGAGCTACTTCTTGTTTTATGCTACATCCAGAGCTGCATTCACAATTCTGCTGAGTGCCACGGGCTGTTAGTCAGTCATACACAGTGGTTTTAGGGACTACAACACCCAGAATGCATATCGGCAGCTCTGGATGTGACTTGAGACATGACAGAATCGGCACAAGATGTATGAAGAGGCGATCGTTATATCTACATGAAATTATTTCACTCTATGGAAAAAATGCCGATAATTAGGATTTGTCAGGACAACTGGGTCCCAGCGCTGCACTACTTCACATGCACAGTGCAGCACCGCAGTGGTGTTGTCACATGCTCTGTACAGTGCAGCAGTGCAGGGCTGTTCAGTCGGAGTTGGTATAAAATGGACCGACTCCGACTCCTAAAATATATAATGAATTAGTACATTTAGGGGGCAGGGGAGGCGATGCTCCGGGCCCAATACCTCTGGGGGGGCCCAGCAGGGATGGCCTTAGTACTATCAGGCGAATACAAGTGAGCACTTCCATTATGGAGTCTGATGGGGGCACATTAAGCCGATCTGAGGTCTGATGGCACATTCTGCTGATCTGAGGTCTGATGGGGGCACATTCTGATGATCTGAGGTCTGATGGGGGGCACAAGACGCTGATCTGAGGTCTGATGGGGGCACATTCTGATGATCTGAGGTCTGATGGGGGCACATTCTGCTGATCTGAAGGTCTGATTGGGGGAACATTCTGCTGATCTGAGGTCTGATGGGGGCACATTCTGCTGATCTGAGGTCTGATGGGGGAACATTCTGCTGATCTGAGGTCTGATGGGGGAACATTCTGCTGATCTGAGGTCTGATGGGGGCACATTCTGATGATCTGAGGTCTGATGGGGGAACATTCTGCTGATCTGAGTTTCTGATGGGGGCACATTCTGCTGATCTGAGGTCTGATGGGGGCACATTCTGCTGATCTGAGGTCTGATGGGGGAACATTAAGCCGATCTGAGGTCTGATGGAACATTCTGCTGATCTGAGGTCTGATGGGGGAACATTCTGCTGATCTGAGGTCTGATGGGGCACAAATACGCTGATCTGAGGTCTGATGGGGGCACATTCTGCTGATCTGAGGTCTGAATAGGGCACATTCTGCTGATCTGAGGTCTGATGGGGGCACATTCTGCTGATCTGAGGTCTAATGGGGGCACATTCTGCTGATCTGAGGTCTGATGGGGGCACATTCTGATGATCTGAGGTCTGATGGGGGCACATTAAGCGATCTGAGGTCTGATGGGGGCACATTAAGCCGATCTGAGGTCTGATGGGGGCACATTCTGCTGATCTGAGGTCTGATGGGGGCACACTGATCTGAGTCTTTGGGGGCACATCTGCTGATCTGAGGTCTGATGGGGGCACATTCTGCTGATCTGAGGTCTTGATGGGGGGCACATTCTGCTGATCTGAGGTCTGATGGGGGCACATTCTGCTGATCTGAGGTCTGATGGGGGCACAAGGCTGATCTGAGGTCTGATGGGGGCACATTCTGCTGATCTGAGGTCTGATGGGGGGGCACATTCTGCTGATCTGAGGTCTGATGGGGGGAACATTCTGCTGATCTGAGGTCTGATGGGGGCACATTCTGCTGATCTGAGGTCTGATGGGGGGACACTGATTCTGCTGATCTGAGGTCTGATGGGGGCACATTCTGCTGATCTGAGGTCTGATGGGGGAACATTCTGGCTGATCTGAGTTCTGATGGGGCACATTCTGCTGATCTGAGGTCTGATGGGGGCACATTCTGCTGATCTGAGGTCTGATGGGGGCACATTCTGTCTGAGGCTGATCTGAGGTCTGATGGGGGCACATTAAGCTGATCTGAGGTCTGATGGGGCACATTCTGCTGCTGATCTGGGCACATTCTGATGGGGGGCACATTCTGCTGATCTGAGGTCTGATGGGGGCACATTCTGCTGATCTGAGGTCTGATGGGGGCACAGGATCTGAGGTCTGATGGGGGCACATTAAGCCGATCTGAGGTCTGATGGGGGCACATTATCTGGCTGAGGGGCACATCTGAGGTCTGATGGGGAGGATCTGAGTCTGATGGGGGCACATCGATGAGGTCTATGGGGGCACATTTCTGCTGATCTGAGGTCTGATGGGGGCACATTCTGCTGATCTGAGGTCTGATGGG
>ONZH01015118.1:0-79205 GCA_900303285.1 Rhinella marina | reverse complement strand
TCCTGACCTGTGATAGGCAGAGCATGGACACGTCCCCTTAGCTGCAGTAGAAAAGACACTCCCCTGGCCAGAGCAAGCTCTTTTCCTTTTCCGTGTTCGAAAAATCCATGAAATATATGGTCCAAGATAGGGGACATATACGATTTTAAACTGAGAAGAATCGATACCACACATGCTCCACTAGGAGAATTTGGGGTAATGGTGGGATTAGGCAGCCTCAGAGGTATCCATGCATGCTGCCCCTGCTGTTTCCTGTCCATTTCCGTGGTGTTTCCATCATTTTCTGAGGTTTCCAGGTTTTCACCCAGCCTTCCCTAGGCAAAGCCTTGGTCCCCTGCAAAAATGCTCGAGTCTCCCATTGACTTCAATGGGGTTCGTTATTCGAAACGAGCACCCGAGCATCGGGAAAAGTTCGACTCGAATAACGAGCATTTTAGTGCTCGCTCATCTCTAGTGCTTAACATAATATAACATTTTTGTGAATTTTCATAATCACAAAAACATTTATGAACATTTACACCACTTTTGTGGCTTATATCTGGCCCAGATTCTGTCACACGCCATGTTGCTGTCTTACATTTAGAATCGGCGGTAGATACGCTAAAGTTATGTAGAGGCCGGCGCCACCGCAGGGGTTTACTAAGACAGAGGTTTATTTGTGCCCCAAAGTGTTCAAATTCTTATTAGTATAAACCTCCAGATTACAAAGTGGGCAATATACTCATCATTACAACCTTCTTGGTGTTCTAGAGTCAAAAGCAGCTTCTGCCACCATGAATTTCAGCCTGATCTAAAAAATAACCTCTAGTCAAATTCGGGACCTCCACGTCCTCCTCCACAATTATAAAGTGTCTTACAACTCAAAGAACAATAAATCGGTGTTTTTCCCTCATCAGTCACCAGGTCATTAAGAAAACTATGACTAAATAATCCTGTGCAATGTGAATTCTGTTTTCTAAAACATCATCATCAACAAATCTTCATGATGGACGTGTCACCTCTGGACTTCAAGTCTCAGTCTCACTGTTCACTCTTTTCCAATCACAAAGCTTCCCAGGAAGGGTCTTCCTCAGCTTGCTGCTACTTTGGATAATGATGATGGCTTCTGATATTGGGTAGGATATCAGAACAAACGATGAGATTGTTAATACAATATTGGAGATGCTGGACGGGATTGTATACGACACCAATTGTGTTACACTGTAGATGACAGAAAAGAGAAGAAAGAGGACCATGGTTCTCGTAGCGTTAATCTGGGTTTGGAATTTCGAAGAAGTAAACCCCCAATTATTGTGCCTCATTCTCCACATGTGATTTATCAGAGACCATGCGGTGAATGCGGTGGACATGAAAGCTATAGTGAAGGGTAAGAAACATCCCAGGATGGTGGAGGTTGTTCTGTATGTGACTTCTTGAAGGAATATCTCATGAAACACCATGGATGGATCTGTGCTGTTCTCGGCAAGTTTTATGTTAAAAATCCACAATATCGGACAACATATGGCAAATGTGCAAAGTCCTAATACAAGTAGAATGAGGAGAAGGTAAGACGAGAGGTTCCTCTTCAGCCATACAATGCTGTGGTGACCAGAGCTGGTGATGTTGGTGCAGTAGTAGACGCAGAGCAAGGCCGTCAGCCAGTAACTGTAATACATTAAGAACATTATGCTGATTGTTATCCAGGGATAAACTTTTCTCGTAAAAAATAACCGGAGCCAAAAAGTAGATATTATATTCTGTGCAGCCATTGTGAAATACAGAAAACCATTGACCAGAGCCTTGGTGAAGTGGATCTTATCAGATGGGCCCAGGGAGAGTCCATTCTTTAGGTTTGCTATATAAATAAGCAGGATGTACATGTTCAGAGCTATTCCCATGATGTATTCAATGGAGATAATAATCACGACAACCAGGTCCGCTGGAGTCATAGCGCCAAGTGTTGTGTGACTTGTGAAAGCCAACATTCAACTACTAGACTGAGACAGATGCAAATATCCATCAAGCTTTACTTCCCTATTTACATTGTAATTATACAACCAAACCAGCTCTCTGATCCTTCAGCCCCGAACATCTCGTCACCTGTTATATGGCCGCCGCTGATGGATTTTAGAATTCTGCTAAGTAGCTCAGACATTTATAAAACCTGTGATGAGTAATGTTCAGAAATGATAAATAATTTAATGTTAATATTATAAATATATATTTACAAAAAACTTAAAATATTACAGTTTTTTACAGTGCAGTAGAGCAGACACAACAGACTGACATTTGTCTTCTGTAACCCAAATGTCAGCTTTTTTGTATAGACTGGGATAGAAAGAGCAGAGCCACCTCATTCTCATTAAAGGTTGGGGTGAGCAGAATCGTTTCAATATCTTTTGAGGGTTAGGTCAACAGAATCCTCTTCTTACTATTAAGATAAGTTAGAGTCATCTCAGTATCATCCGAGAACAGGGTTGGCAGAGTCATTTCTTGTATGTACCCAGCCACACTGAAGTATGTTTGTATTCTGGGTTTGTGGATAGAGATGAATATGATGGCAGAGCACGGAGCCATCAGTTCTCGGTCTGGTACTGCTAAATGGGGTGGCAAATAAAGGGGTTGAAAATTAACCTCGCCCATCCCTCTTTAGACGGAGACATGTAACCTTGTCCTGGTCTGTTGCTGTGGGTCATCGCTCATCCTGTTCTGGTGACAGTGCCACCCACGTAGAACTGTATGTGACACTTATGTTACGTTGTGTTCTTTATACATGCTGCTTAATTATGTCTTTCCACACTTATTCTGCCATGTAACTGATGCCATAACTATGTCATGTGCTGAGAGCTGCCAGTGAGGTGCTGACATTGTATGGACTATAGTGGTGCACATGCCATTGGGATGCTTTATTTTAAAGACTAGTGTCACTATTAGGTCATATGTCAGATCAAATACCCCACTAAGTCATATTCTCTCATGTAGGATCTCTGTATACCTATTGCCTCTAATAGACGGTTTCCTTTATGAGAGATTGTTGTAGTCATATTCTAGTTGCCCACATGAACCTGTAACCACTAGGCCAGTTGCCTGTAATGGGTATTCTGTAACTACCAACTCTGTGCCCCTCATAATTTTAATAACGCCCATAGTTCCAAGGTCAACTACAATAATTGTTTCCTCAATACTGAATGGAGATCCACAAGTACTACTCAATGTCCAAAAAAGATCCTAGGTAAGTTCTGACAGGTCCCCTTACATGGAGGACAGGAGTTTTCTGGAGGGTCTGGAATACTTGGAGAGGATGTTGGTAAAGTGTGCGGCCAAACATTTTAGGTCAGCAAACTGCAGGGATAAGTCATAGTTGGAAGGAGTCATCATGGTGGTCTGGGTCTGATGGACAAGAAAAGTGAAAATGAATGAGTTTAATCAGAGAAGACATCACTTGTAAATCACTGGATGAAAGTGTACTGTGATCAGTACTGTAGCCATGTTTGTGGACTATAAGGCACACAAAATCTTGCTAAAAAATAATGTTCTGAAAGCTCCCATAGAGCTGCTATCTATATGGTCACTGTTATGGTGATAATATTGGTCATTGTACAGTGTTTGTACTTAGTAATAGTATGATAGTATTATTCAGACAGTATATGGCAGTAATATGCAGTCCTGATGTGTCACTATTACTTGGTCCTTGTACAGTAGTATTTCATGGTAAATATATACCATATTTTCCGCCCTATAAGACACTTTTTTTTCCGACCCAAAGTGGGGGAAAAATCTCACTGTGTCTTATGGGTCGAATACTAATAAGTGCTTCCATTATGGAGGCCTCATTAGTACTGGAGGACCGGGAAGCAGTGAATGCAGGGCTCCCTGGGCTCTGTACTCATTGCTTCCTGGTCCTCTCCCATCGGCTGGGTGCGTCGGGTCACAGCACAGCTGACGGCAAGAAGAAGAAGAAGAAAAGCACTGGAGGTGAGGAGCGGCAGCGTCTGGAGCCGGAAAGGTAAGTTGATTTCTTTAATATTATTTGCTATGTGGCAGGTGGGCTGATATTTGGCATGGGAGGCTGATATGAGGTATGGGGGTCTCATCTGAGCTCTGATTGGGGGTTATTCACATTGGGGTCTCAGCTGAGATCTGATTGTGGGTCTGGTCTGAGGTCTTAATGGGGTCTTATTAACATTGAGGGTCTGATTGGGTCTGTGAGATGAGGTCTGATTAAAATTAAAGGTCTGATTGGTGGTCTGATCTATGGTCTGGTCTGATCTAATCAAAAATATTTTTTTCTTATTGTCCTCCTCTAAAACCTCGGTGAGTCTTATGGGCCGGTGCGTCTTATAGGGAAAATGCTACAGTGACAAATACTAAAAAACAAAACCTTTTTCTTACACTACAAGTCAGAGACCAGAAATGGGCCAAAAAAATGCCCAAACTCTGTACAGTCTGTCACATTAGGTAGGGAGTGGACTTTGAGCTGAATTTCAGGGAAAATTCGATTTGCTGCAAAGCTGAATTTTATCATCCTTCGTGGCAACAAATCGATTTTCCCTGAAATGGTGGTAAAAAATAATAATAAAAAAATCATACTTACCTCTTCTGTTTGAAGAGCCGGCCAAGCCATCTTGATTGAAGATCCCAAAATCTCGCGTGCGGTGACGGAAGATTTCACATTGGATCTTCAATGAAGATGGCGGCTGGCTCTTTTCGATCAAATAGATGAGGTAAATATGATTTTATTTATTTATCTTTTTATTATACACTTTAATATTACACGATCTGAGGGGTACAATGAAGGGGAGTGGCACAATTGCCGTTCCCCATCAATGCACCCACTACTTGCAAAGAAGTGTGCTTCTTGACGAAGTAATATGTCACATCTCTATGTCGCTCATCTCTAGTCCCTACCTACTTGGATTGTCTCACATAAATGGTGGCCCACAACTGGGCATTCATCCCTGACCTAAGTGCACAGGCCCTAATAAGGGGAGAGCTAAAAACAAAAGCCAGACAAACTGAATCAAAACGCGATTTCACGCGATAACGTGAAATAAGGTCCAAATCTGTTTATTTTTATTTCAACACAGTTTCTATTTTGGGGGGATTGTTGAACCTATTAAAACCAGCATATACATCGTTATGCTTCTTACAATACGCAGGGTAGCACACAACATTATTTGTATATTATAACATGATGTTAGGCCTAAATCTGTGTATCTCCATCTCCAGCCACTTCCAGTGTTGTTTTGGTGGGAGGTCGGGGGAAATAATTGTGTAGCATTTTGTCATTTTGTTATTTACACTGGAGACTTCTTTTTTTAACTCTTAATATTTTAACAAACAAAAGACATTGGTCACAAATCTGACTGTGGTGTATTCAGAGTGTTTGTGGAAAGGGAAGTACACCGTATAGCACCTCCCTTTCTTTAATTTCCATAGACCAAATTTGCAAACCGGTCCTTACTTTGTTTGACTGTCTACATTTCAGGCCCAAAAATGTCAGAACTTTAAAAGGGTTCAAAACAAAAGACCCAGAACCAGAATGTGGGTAATAGCAGCACCAGTTATATCGCCAGAAGTAGTAGTAGTTGTAGTAGGCTGCAACATTAACGTTGAGAAGAAAATGGATGATGTTGTGGATTGGATGGCTCAGTCCTCCTCTCAGTTGGAGCAGGCTGACATGGAGGTGACTTCAGAGTCTGGCACCAAGCTATGGAGCCTCCTACTTACAGCCCCAAAGAAAGCTTTCAGTGGGGTCCACTCAGCCTTCACTGCCTCTTCTTAGTGGGGCAACTTCCTTTTTCCTAAGAAATGCTAAGCCCTATAGCAGATAGTCAAGAGGGTCTTCCCGATAATGAGAGCAGTCTCCAAACATGCCAGAGATAATCCAAGCCTGGTTGCCTGTAGCCCTGTGTGAGCCGCTCTCATATGTTGTTTTTTTTCTTCAAAAGGTGGGAACACAAAACCACAGCCGCGTGCAAGATCTGCAGGATCAAAATAAGCCATGACTATTCAAACACAATCATAGGTAGTTTGGTACCAGAGATCTATTTCAGTACATTATCCTTCCCATCCCATCAACTAGCTAGCATTCCAAATCATAAAAATTGTGTCCTCCTTCTGCTGCTCTTCTATGTGGCAACCGACCCGCATCCCCAAGCAATACAGTGTTTTTTCCGGTAGTGTATAAGCAGCACCCCAACAACATAGCAAGGTGCTTTTGACCCTCCCCCATGATATCATCAGGCTAGTGGCACTTATCTCCTCCTCCATTTTCTCTTCCATGGACATGGTCCTATCTGCAACAGCAGCAGGGCAAAGCATCGCTCCCACTTCCCCTCCTCCTTATCACTTGTATAAGGTCATGTAGTGCTGGAGCTGATCGGTCTGGATGAGAAGGTGAGCAGTTGCTAAAGTACATCAGGCAGCAAACAGCCCACAGGCTGTCATTCCGTAGACTCCAACTGGGCAAAGTTGTCAGCGACAATGGTCACAACATCGTGGCCGCTGTGAACCTGGGCAAAATAACATAGGCTCCCTACATGGCCTTTTAAAAATGCACTGGCTTACACAAAGTGCTGGAAGTGTCGAGAAGACTCACTAACTAGTATGTTCCATGCTATCCTGCTTCTGTTGCCGCTATTATTGTGGTCATTTGCCTCTTATGACCCTTCGCTTTCCACATACAGACTGCACTGCTGCTGCTCCCCAATAAAAGGGGGAAAAATTATAGGCTTGTTCACAACAAGACACTTTTTCTTCTGACAACTAACACTTGTGCATGTCGTATGGGCAGTATTCTGACGCTGTCAAGGTATCATTGTTGGACACTTGGTCCCACAAAAATACATTTTTTTATTTTAGTTTTTATCAAATAATGCTGTGTGTGTATCATGTTTCGCAGATAAGGGCTGATTTTTATAAGCTTGGAACATGCAAAAAAAGAGGATATGTGCTGGTTCAGTGTGTTTTTAAACGTGTGTTTCCCCACAGCTATGTATGTCAGTGTCACTCAGACAACCGTTTCTCAATCATTTGCTATTGAGTCCCAGAGCTTAGAAAGGGGGAAGGAAAAAAAGAAAAAAACATCATATAAATAAAAATATATCCAAAATAAAAAAAAAAACAAATAAAAAGAGATATATTTTCCTAAAACTTCCTAGGAGACTAGATTATACACCAGTTTTCAGGGCAATTGGAGCCAAATTGATTCATGTCCAAAACAAAATTTGAACTAAACCAAATCTCGAGTGGTTCAGTGGTCAGATTTGGGGTGGCCTTAACACTGTGATTTGCTCCCCAGAGACCATTGAGGTGTCACCAAAGGTTGCTATTTTCTGGAAGAGATGGTAAGGGTCATAAGGTCTGTTTGGTTTTGGTGGTAAACAAATCTGGCCTTTCATTTCAAAACAGGCTCTTCTTTAACCCTTATGGTAACTGTGGAAAATTTCCAGCTTCTCATTCAAAGTCCCAAAAGTCACTCAGTATTCATTAACCCTTCCCACAGTGCAAATGAACAGGATATATATCACAGCAAACATATAAAATGCAGTTACAGAGTATTAAGCAGTGAACGGTAACCCTTTCAAGTTAAGTAAAGTAGGTTAAGTTAAAGTAAATTTATAACTTGCATAGGAGAAACAGGCAAATGTCCACAAAAGTCTAGACTTCAAAGTACCCCCTACTCCAGGGCTCTACACTACTCAGAATCATGGAAGAAAAAATGCAGAGTATTATACTAAGCAGGGTCGAAACCAGGAGAAAACATTATAGCCAAAATCAGCAGTCAGACGCCCAGAGATCCAGGAATTCACATGGGCCTCAAAACTAAGTATATGAGTAAAAAAAAATGAATCGCAGGCAACTGTGGCCAGCATCTGTCTGCTTAAATTCTATGTCTTCAAGAAGCACAAAACACCATGGCCAACGCTGATTGGCCAGTGTCCCTGCTCCCTGATAGTCCAACTGGCCCCACTGTCAGTGGGTAGAGAAAAGATAGTGACAGAAGGCAGTATAGGGAAGGACAATTCAGTGCTCATCTTAGGTGGTTATAGGCACAACACTAGGAAGAGTGCGTATAAGGCTGCTGCATATCTCTGAATCCACACACCTGTGTAGTAGGGGTGGATAGAAGTCAGCTAGTAGATCCACTGGTCCAGTTTGTGTGATCATGCTTTAAAAGGAGAAGTACATACAGGTAGCTTATTAAAAATGTTTGCTTTATTGGGACAACACATTTCAGAAGCCGACCACTCACTTTGTCAGTTCAAATTGACTGCTCCTTAAACACGTCCCAATAAAGCAAACTTTCTTAGCAAGCCACCCAGTCTCAGTTCACTCACCCAGATCTGTCTTCACTGACGCTGGGATGTCTACTCACTTAAAGATCAGATTACATAGAAGTCTATGGAAGAAGAGAGGAAGGGAAGGACGGCTGGAGACAGGCAGACAGACTGACACAGACACTGCTGCTGGTTTGTAAGTGATTTACTGTCTTATTTAACTGCTGCATTCACATCTAAAGTGCTTGATGTCCTCCATTACTACAGAGAGGTGGAGCGCAGAATATCCTGTTTGTCCATGTCCTGTGTCTGGGCAGACAATATAAGCACAGAATTTCCACCCATCAGGTCTGGAAAAACTGAACATTACAGAAAGATTGCAGAGAGAAAAACTGCTAAAATACCATATACAAGTGATAGAACGGTCAGATATACTGGTAATTCTCATGTATACGTAAAGGACAGCTTATTCTGAAAAACTGCCTCGAGCATTTACATTTTAATGGCAGGAAAATAAAAAGACAGTGTCTGAAGGACAGAAGAATTTAATCAGACACAAACCTGGTGCAACTGGTAGAGTTTATCAGTCTGTTCAAGACACTAAAGAGAAGACTATTAGATCTTGGACTAAAGATCTCCATTTAATTAAAGGGGTTATCTAAACCTGGAAAGCCCCCCCCCCCATATGCCCGGACCCCTCACACTGATTTTACTTACCTGGCTCCCCACTCCCCTCGTCGCTAGGGAGGCTCGTCCTCCTACCCTCCTGCCATTGGCTGCCACCCCCCTCCTCAAGCAGCAGTGGCCATGTGGGGACCAGGAGCAATGCGGGGAGCCAGGTAAGTAGAATCCATGTGAGGGGCCCGAGCATATTGGGATGGGGGGGGGGAGCGGGCATTTCCAGATAACCCCTTTGACCTTGATTGATTGATGTGTAGAGTTGTTTTCTGGCCACACATTCCATTATTGATGACTGATGATGGAGCAGAGGAGGAGACTGAGCAGGAGAAGCAGAAATTGATGAAGACGAAGTCACTGTACTGCCCGTGGATGCGGTCTAGCTGTCTCTGATGGCCACCTTTGTTTGCCCACGGGATGGGGTGAAGCCGCTTCATATGGTTCAACAGAGCTACTGTGCTTACATTTGTGTTTGCCTACCCACATCTTGTTTTCTTCTTGCACAGCTTGCACATGGCAGTGCTTCTGTCTTTTGGCAGTGTGGAGAAAAAAAGCCAGACGGGAGATACACAGAGAAAGAGGCAGCTGATCTTGGTTTAGGTCTGCCACGTTTTCAGCCTAATGTACCCACAGTGTCAGCAGTATCACCGGATACCAAAGCAGATATGGCCACTCACTAGGTCTATAAGGAAAGTATTACTAAATAATCATGTGTAATGTGAATTCTGTTTCTTCATGGTGGATGTGTCCCCTCTAGAGTTTAGGTCTCAGTCTCACTGTTCCTCCTTTTCCAATCACAGATCTTCCCAGGATGGGTCTTCCTCAGCTTGCTGCTGCTTTGGATGATGATGATGGCTTCTGATATTGGGTAGGATAGCTGAACAAACGATAAGATTGTTAGTACAATATTGGAGATACTGGATGGGGTGATATCAACCAAAGTTTGTGTTACACCATAGGAGACAGAAATGAGAAGAAACAAGACCATGGTTCTTGTAGCGTTAATCTGGGTTTGGAATTTAGAACTAGTAAACCCCCCATTATTCTGTTTCATTCTCCACATGTGATTTACCAGAGACCATGTGGTGAATGCGGTGGAGACGAGAGCGATAGTGAAGGGTAAGAGGCATCCCAGGACGGAGGAGGTTGTTCTGTATGTCACAGCTTGGTAGAATGTCTCGTAGAAAAGCCTGGATGGATCTGTGCTGTTCCCAGCAAGTTTTATGTTAAAAATCCACAATGTCGGACAACATATGGCAAATGTGCAAAGTCCTAATGCAAGAAGAACATGGAGAAGATAAGACGAGAGGTTCCTCTTCAGCCATACAATGATGTGGTGACCAGAGCTGGTGATGTTGGTGCAGTAGTAGACGCAGAGCAAGGCCGTCAGCCAGTAACTGTAATACAGTAAGAACGTTATATTGAATGTTATCCAGGGAAAAACGTTGTTCGTAAAAAATAAATGGGGCCAAAACGTAGATATTATACCTTGTGCTACTATTGTCAAAATCAGAGAACCATTGACCAAAGCCTTGGTGAGGTGGACCTTATCAGATGGGCCCAGTGAGAGTCCATTCTTTAGGTTTGCTATATAAATAAGCAGGATGTACATGTTCAGAGCTATTCCCATGATGTATTCAATGGAGATAATAATCACGACAGCTAGGTCCGCAGGAGTCATAGCGCCAAGTGTTGTGTGACTTATGGAAGCCAACATTCAACTTTTAGACTGAGACAGATGCAAATATCCATCGAGCTTTACCTCCCTATTTACATCGTAATTATACAGCCAAACCAGCTCTCTGATCCTTCATATAAACATAGAAACAGAAGATTGACGGCAGAAAAAGCCCCCTGGTCCATCTAGTCGCCCTTTTATTATCCTTTATTGTTCTCTTAGGATAGATACAGGTTTACATTCAGTTACTGTGGATTTATCAACCACCTCTGCTGGAAGTTTGTTCCAAGCTTCTACTACTCTTTCAGTGAAGTAATATTTTCTAATGTTGTTCTTGATTTTCCCCTCTAACCTCAGATTGTGCCCCTTGTTCTTGTGTTCAGTTTCTTATTAATAACCCTTCCCTCCTGAACTTTATTCAGTCCTTTAACATATATAAAGGTCTCAGTCCTGTCCCCCTTTCTCTTCTTTCCTCCAGACTATACATATTAAGAACTCGGAGTCTTTCTTGATAAGTTCTATGCTTCTATCCTTCAGCCCCAAACATCTCATCACCTGTTATATGGCCGCCCGCTGGTTGATTTTATAATTCTGCTAAATACCTTAGAGATTTATCAAACCAGTAATGTTCAGAAATGCTAATATTACGGGACATTTCTTTATCGGGAACGTATCATCAGAAAACGACACGTTCTGTGAATCTGGTTTTTATTATAAAAATATTTTTACTTGTGTTTTCCTCAAAAATCTTGAAATATTAGTTTTTTACAGTTCACTACAGGCTGATATTTCACGTCTTCTGTACTTCACCTGTCAGCTTTGCTGTGTAGACTGGGATAGAAAGAGCAGAGCCATCTCATTCTCATTAGAGGGTGAGGTCAGCAGAGTCATTTCATTATCTTACAAGGGTTGAGGTCAGCAGAGTCCTCTCTATACCATTAGTGTGCAGGATCCTCTTCGTTTCATTATAGAAGAGGGTTAGCAGCAGAGTTATCTCTTAAACGAGGTCAACCACATTCAAGTATCTTCATGCTCTCAGTTCGTGGATACAGTTGAATATGATGTCAGAGCAGAAAGCCATTAGTTCTCGGTATGATGCTACTAAGTAAGTTGGCAAATTAACTGGTTGAAATTGTAACCCCTCCCCCCCTTTTACAAGAAAACATGTATCTTTGTTTTGTTCTGTTGCTGTGGGTTATTGTCGGTCCAGTTATGGTGGCAGTGCCTCCCTGCCAGAGAGGTTCTTACAATGTATGGACTATCTTGGATGACACACCCTTAACATGGAGGACAATGGAATGCCATAGACCACAGACTGGTGTTGTCGATATCTAGGTTGTATATCAGAGCAAACACCTCACTGTTTTTGTGAGAAACCTCCTGTACGCATGGATATGATTGGAGCGTTACTGTTAATTGCACCTGGTATAAAGAGGTCAACAGCCAAGCATGCTGCAGCTCTGTGTTTTGTTAGAAGTCAACATGGAGGATACTCTCAGAGAATCAATAGGATGGAGAGCATGTTCTTGAGTGTTCCTAAATAGAGATACCCCAGAAAATCTAGTGGTCAGTTGCAGTAAGACAGTATCAATGGAGGCTGGTTACATGATAACTAGGGAGAGAGAGCTGGATACTGTGAGGTGGTTAGCTACAAAGTGGAGATGAGTGTCACTTGCCAATTGGTGTCCAAACTCGGTTTACATAGAACAGAGAGCAGCAGAAGATTCACGAGGTCATCAGGAAGAGCTGCCTTACACTTCATGGACCCTGCATCTTGGATTATCAGAGAACCCGAGAAAAGCCAGGTCAGGAAGAACAGAGCAGCCAGCCTGCTTCTAGTAGAGACTTGTGAAGGAGGGCATAACAGATGGTATGTTAGAGTTTGTTGTGAGAGGAGACACATACAGCATTGTGGCCTAAGGAGATAACCCAAGAAGAAATGCACCGTGTAGAAAGTAGTCGTGGCCTGTACCGTAAAAAAAGCCATTTTCATTACTGTCAAGCATTGGGACACTCATAGACAAAGTTTCACCACTGAGGGAAGTGGAGTGCAGTGTTGAAATCCAGAGCAGTGCCTCTGCAGAGAATGCTCGTCTGTAGGATAGTCACCAAACCAAACCTCTGACAGTCTGTGTCTTTAAAGAGAGATTGTTGTCCTCATATGCTAGGTGCCCACGTGAAACTAGGCTAGTCGCTTGTTACAGGGACTTTTAGTAACAGTCAAAGGGGTAGATTTATCAAAACTGCTATAAAGGAAAACTGGCCTCGTTGCCCATAGAAAACAATCAGATCCCATATTTTATTTTTCAGAGCTCCTGTCCAGTTTTCCATTACACCAGTTTTATAAATCTCTCCCTGAATTTCCAAGGTCAAATAATTCCTACCTTAATGAGTGAATGCGGAGCCACAAGTACTACTCAATGACCAAAACATCCTTGGTAAAGTCTGGCAGGTCCCCTTAAATGGAGGATGAGAGTTTGTGTGGAGGGTGGGGAATAAGTGGGGAGGGATTTGGTAAAGAGCGGGCCAAAGATTTTAGGGCAGTAGACTCTGAAGGGATTATTCATGCTTGGGAGAAGTCATTGCAGTGGTCTGGGTCTAGTGGACAGGAAAATAAATTACTGTAATTAGAGAAGACAATTAAAGTGGCAGCTCATGTGTGACACCTGCCTTTTGCTCAGGCCCTTTGAGGAAATCAGTTTATTTGTTTATTTGTCTCCAGGACTACGGGATGAATGATGTCATTCCACTCCTTCACATCTTGGAGAAGATGCTGATGGATATGGCTGGCCCAGGGACAGGAGACTTGGCGCCTATATCTCACGGCCACCTGAGCCTTGTGGGACCTGAACTGGTGGTGGAGGAGGACATTCACTCACAAGCAATGTATACAAAAATGGGTGGTTTATCTGAATAAGTGACAGGGGAAGAGCAGGAGGAGCATAAGAAGCTGGAGGGCAATGAGGAAGACCAGGAAGATGACCCCAACAGGCCGTGGCAGTATGCAATGGATATGGAGGCGGGCAGTCCCTCTTATCCTCTTGTGCAAATGGCCTGATGCGTGCTGAGTTGCTTGTGTAGGGAAAATCATATTATCACCATTCAGCAGAGGGATGACTACTAGCTCTCCACCATGTTAGACCCTCGCTACTGGTCCAAAATAGGGGCTCCTTTTCCACCTGCTGAGAGCGAGGATATCATCGACTATCAAGACTTCCCATGTAGTCAATTGGCCGCTGCCTCTGTGCACGATCGCCCATCCTCACATGGCTCTGACTAAGGGGTTAGGGGGGTTGGTCCCTCTGTGCTCATGCTCCAATACCATGACTGTTGGGGGGGGGGCATGAGCAGTATCAGCTCCATCAGCAGCAACTTAAGGACTGGAGTCTCTAATAAGCACTTTTCTTCATCCACCTACTGAAGAAACCACCCACCAGCAGCAGGAAACCAAGCAGAACCTGAACCAGCAGGTGGTGGCATACTTGGACTTCACCCTGCCACCCCACATCCAAGATCCCCTGGACTACTGGGCAGGCAAACTTGATTTGTGGCCGCAACTGGCCGAGTTTTCCCTGGACAAACTTTCCTGCCAGGTCTTTAGTTTGGCATCCCAGTGGGTGTTTAGTGCATCTGATCACATAGTTACCCCAAGGAGAACTTGCCTTTCCACCCAAAATGTGGAGAGACTGACCTTTGTGAAGATGAATCAGGCGTGGACCAGCCAGGATTTCCACAAGCCAGTGTCTGATGCATCAAACTAGATGATTATTACTGCCTCTGTGACCATCTTCTCCTACTGCCACTATCTTGTGCTGTTACTGCCAGTGCTCTGCCCCCCCCCCTGTGATTGACCACTATGTTGACTCCTCATGCTGTGCCCCCACCTCCCCCCTCTGTGACTGAGCACTGTGTTGGCTCCTCATGCTGTTGCCACCCTCACCACTCTTTGACTGGGCCACTATTGTCACTGTTTGGCATTGTTGACATCATCATTTATTTTACACTTCTCCTGATCTGTCAGAGGAGATGATAAATGAGAAACACAAGAGATCATGTCTGTATGACAACGTCCTTTTTTTGCATAAGGATCTGCTCATGATTTGGAAGCCAAACGCAGGAGTGGGTACAGAACACAGAAGACATACAAACTTTCCAGCCATGTGTCATCTCTGTTTTGGATCCACTCCTGTTTTTTTGGCCTTACCAATACTGACTGAGTGAAGGAGGATGCTCCATAGACAGGATCCATTTTTTTGGGGTTGTTTTTGTGACAGATCAAAATAGGGGTAAATAATCAGTGACGTCAACAAAAACTTGCTGCTGACACCCTCTCCACTCTGTCAGGGGGACACTACTTGTCTCAGCGTGTAACAGAACAGGTTCTGTAGAAATTTATGTGGAATCAGCCGACGTCAGTGTAAAAGGAGTTCGCTCTTTCACTCTATAGTAGGATCTTGGGTCTTTGCACGGTTCTTTATACCGGGCGTTAACATTGACCTGTAAGGCTGAGTTCACACTTGAGTTATTTAGTCATTTTTTGGCCCCGTCACTTACCAAATAAGTGAAGTGTGCAGTGATTCTAAGAGCGACACCTGTTATCCACGTGTCATACTGGCTCACAGTATTGTTTCACTACCAGAGCAGACTCCCTATGTGTGTTACTGCAATGCCCTGCAATGTACACTGAGATACACTTTCCCTGCAGCCAGGAAATAGTTGATTTATAACGAACTTCATCACAAATTAATTTGGAGCGAATCAAACTTTTTTGGAAAATTTTCCTCATCTCTAGTTTTCACTTGTACAAGAACTTCTGCAAGGATGTGGTTGAGATGTTTGACATACATTTTTTTGTTGGTTAGAACTGTTTGCTGGATCTGAGATATTGGTTGGTGATTGTTGGATACCAGTGTAGATTGCATCATGTATTAGGTGTAGATGCCATTTTCATGCCCATGAGTATACCCATACATTTCTTGGATTTTTTTTACTGATGATATCTTGTTGTACGGTAATTTAACTACGTTTCTGCAGCTGCTTTCTTAATATTTAGTATTCCTAATGAACTAAGTTATGATGCAGTGGAGTTCTGTGATCTCCCCTTCTAGTTTTCTCTAAATTTGATTTCTACATTTTTGATTTCTACATTCGATAATAATATAAATGACAGCGATTAATTGTTTCTTAACTCCTTAAGGCACAATCATGCATCATTACATCATTATGCCCCAACCCCTGTGGATTCCGAGGTGACTGTTTATGTACGTATACCAAGAATGGACGCCATAATGAAGGTGCACATAAAGCAACTAAAACATTGACCATAGAAGAACCAAATGACCATCATGTCTTCCTGTTCTCAGAACTGAAAACAACTAATGACTTGATGACTTTTCTTAACTCTTCAACATTAACTTCATGCTTGACCTCCTCCCTCAATAACCACCGTAATAATAAAGGAGCATCATCCAACTGGTTGGTTCTGCACTCATTTTGGTTTGGGGGATTCAATGATTTATGTTCGACTATTAGATGTCTGAACAAGTACATGGCTGGGGCATGGAGTCTCAATTGCCCTGGTTCCCCCAGCCAATGGCACAGGGAAAATTTCACGGGTAGAGGGATGAATAGATTGAATGAAATTCCAGCAAATTCTGGAAGCAAACATAACATTGCCCATAAAAAAAGCTGAACTTGAAAAGAGCACGGCTTCTACAAATGGTTAATGATTCTAAACGCAAAATCAGAATCCTCAAAATTTCTGGACAGACCTCAAAAGATGGTTGAGGAACCTCACAGAACTCGAAGGCTTCTGCAAGGAAGAATGGAGGAAAACGCCCTCAAACAAGAATTGAAAGACACTTAGCTGGCTATAAAAAGTGTTTACTTTTGCTTTGTGCCCTTTTCCTTTTTGCTTATTTAAAAAAATGCAAAGGGAATGTGTCATCTTCAACTTTATGTCTTTTGGGGATCATTTCATCTTCAACTTGCTTAAAGTCACCTAATTTTCACCTATATAACTAACAGCAGTGCCCCACAGAAGATTGCATCCCAGACATACCTGTGTGCACTGTGTGCCTTTATTCCATGTCCAGGAAAAGCACTTTTATTCTGCAGGAAAACAGCTCCCAATTGCCCAGCTGAAAGTGAAAGTAAAACCAGCTTTCACTCCTGACTCGACTTCTAAAAGCAATATCTTCTGATATAGTGAATATATGATCCTGGTATGGTTTGAAAGGTTGGAATGCCAGCTTTCAAACAAGGTCAGGTTCAAATTTTTAGTGGCTACCAATCCCAAGATATCACCAGCTATAGCAGCCCTCCCCTCTTCAGTCTGGTTTGCTTTGAGCACTTTTCTGCAGGAGCTGTTTTCCTGCAGAATGAAAGTGCTTTTCCTGGACATGGAATAAAGGCACACAGTGCACATAGCAATGTCTGATATGTGTCTGCAATCTTCTGTGGGGCACTGCTCTTGGTTATATTGGTGAAAAACAGGTGACAGACTCCCTTTAACTATTCACAATAACAATAACTTTGACCAAGGAATGGTATCTTGGCTGAATTCTTAGGTTTGTGTAAATTTACGGGCAAAGAACTCCACAAGTTGCTTAATCTTTATTGACTGTTAGTGGTAAAACAGTGGGCTCGTCAGTAACTGATAGGACTAGATGCCCCAAGCCTCAGTATACCTTTGAGGGCTTTTTTAAGTTTTGAGTTACCAGTTATGATAACGAAGGCTTGAATTGAGGGGTACAACATTAGAAAATACCCACAACAGAGCATTGAACTGTCAACAAAATTGAAGGATCCCCTGAGAACATAGATTGAAACTGCATGAAATCCTGTGTGAAGAGTCACGTGGAGCACCATGGTCCTGGCCGCTGTAATATGGGCCTGTGTCTGAGGATGAAAAGAGTCAGAGTTATTCATGTTCATCATCTTCACGTGTCTCCACAATGAGCTCAGAGTCAATCCTATAGGAATCAGAGTTAGTATGAGGGGTACAATACACCCCAGGAACGCCGTGATGAGATATGGAGATGACATTATGAGGGAGACATTCTCCTTAGTAAAATTGTATGACGCATTTCCAATAATTTCTTTATCCATTTTAGTGTAAATGTTCCAGAATGATGGCAGAGCAATAATGAAAGATTCAACCATAGACAGCAGCAGGAGCTTCGGGAGAATCTTAGATATCCTCATCTTCAAAACCAACAGAAAGCCTCCTGTGAAATTGACGATTCTCAAGTAATAGTAGACGGAGAGCCAAGCAGTGAGCCATATGTTACAGGAAACAAGAATCATTATGATCCCTAAAATTTTCAGATGAATTAGATCAAAACTTTTGTAAAACCCAATTGCAGTGGAGAAATTATCAAAGGAGAAGACATTCTGCATCATAGCATTGATCAGAGCCATGAAACTGATCATCTGATCGATCAGACTCAGGTGGAAGCCTTGTCTCCAGTCCTTCATGTTAACGTACACAATCCATGAGTTACAGCTGATCCCGAGGACTCCAGCAGTAATACTTGCTAACCATTTTAAAAGAGCTGGGTTATTCATTATCTACTGGTTTCCACCTCCACTGGATATCCACAAGTGTTTTTTGCAGGACAACTGTGACTTTATGGTCCATGTAAAGCTTAATGCAAACCAGTTTATTTGCTTTGTCTTGTGATTTTTCCTTGTCACCTTTTTGACTTTGATTTGCATTTACTCGTTATCCTTTATAACTATTTCTTGACTGAACATAAATGTTTTATGGAGATGTGTGAGGGACATGCTTTTAGTATTAGTATTTAGCATTCGTATTTAGCATTACTCTCCCCGGTCAAACAAGTCCGCTGCCGTGGAGTCACCTTGGATTCTGCCCTCTCCTTCAGACCGCACATCCAAAACCTTTCCACCACCTCCAACTCAAAATGATCTCCCGCATCCGTGCAATCCTCAACTATGAGTCTACGAAAGTACTAGTACATGCCCTCATCATCTCCCGCCTGGACTATTGCAACATTCTCCTCTGTGGCCTTCCATCTAGCACTCTCGCACCCCTCCAATCTATCCTCATCTCTGCTGCCCGACTAATCCACCTCTTCCCCTGTTACTCCTCTGCCTCTTCCCTCTGCCAATCTCTTCATTGGCTCCCATTGCCCAGCGAATTCAGTTCAAAATACTAACAACCACATACAAGGCCATCCACAACCTGCCCCCTCCCTACATCTCAGAGCTACTTTCCCTATACATCCTCACATGTAATCTCCGATCCTCACAAGACCTCCTTCTCTCCTCCCCTCTTATCACCTCTTCACACAATCTCCTCCAGGATTTCTCCCATGCAGCCCCCAGACTCGTGAACTCTCTACCCCAACATATCAGACTCTCACCTACAATGGAATCCTTCAAAAGAAACCTGAAAACCTACGTCTTCTGACAATCCGACAACCAGTGACCCTGCTGCCTCTACACCGCCATGACCAGCTTTACCCTCACCTACTGTGTCCTTCTCCCATACCTTGTAGATTGTAAGCCTCGCAGGCAGGGTCCTCTCTCCTTGTGTACCAGTCTGTAACTCGTCTTGTTCATGCTTAGTGCAATTGTCTGTATTATGTATGTGCACCCCTTTCATATGTACAGAAGTGTGGAATGAATGGCGCTTTAATAAATAATAATAATAATAATCCAACCAATGGTTGTCCCAACACTGGACCGAAGGACACAATTGCATCTTCTGGGTTAGGACACAATACTCCATCATTAAAATGACATTGCCCTTGCCCAAGTATTGATAAACCTGATGCCTATTCGATATCACACAAATAAAACAAAATATACCCACCCAACAGAATGCAGGGACTCCATGAAGCACATATCTGTAAGGAAATCAGAAAACTATCAGGAACCTTCTCCTGCAACAAGCTCCTCCTGGATTTTGTAGGATAAAGTGTGGTGATGTAATTGCCATGTGACCACTAACTAGTGCATGTCACATGGTGATGACATCATTGCAGGTCCTTTATCTTATGAGCATCCAGTGTGAAGCATGGTTCCCCTGCCCTCCTATGCTCCCCGCTCTCTCTCTGACAGAACACCATTGGACCACTCAGTTTCTTCATTGGTGGCAGTGGCCGGTGTATTACCCTGGGATCCGATTGGCAAAAGAATACGCTTTGCGTGTTCCATGTTCTTTGGTAGGGATTGATACTAAACTGCGTAATAGCACAGCCTAGTATTCGAATCAAACCTGGTATAAAAGTATTGAAAAAGTATTGAGCCTTTGATACCCAGTTGATTCCAGACTAGTGCACCAACCTGTTGTAATGTTCAGCGCCACAGTTACCATATATTGTACCGGGCTCCGTCCAATTAACTTTTTTACTTCAACTTTTAAAATTCACTTAATGAATTCAGTTGATCGGACTATTTTCACAGTTACATTGTGCCGGGCTCTGTCCAACCATATTGTGCACTCTCAGTGGGCAGACTGTGTGCGTTCTGATGGTTTTTCTGGATAATCGTGTTAGAACTAATTAGTGTTGAGTGAAGCGAGCTTCAGATCCTTCACCCGAAGTTGCTTCGTTCAAAACTTTGGAATAATACTGTGCTGACATTTATCTCTGTACAGTATTAGAATCTATGGGCTCCGATGAGCCAAAGTCAGTCATTCGCGAAGTCATGTGTGATTTCATTGAATAAATTTGGTAGTTGATTCTTAAAGTGGAAAACCACTTCGGTTAGAGGTGGTTTGTTACCACCAGCTGCCACCCATTTACCTGTAGCCATTAGTAAGGATGACTTGGCATTAAAGAGCTTGAAATGGATGGGTACAGTCCTAGGAGACCCCAGATTGTCGTACATGATGTTTCAGGGCAATTGAGGCAATCTGTTTCTTTGTTTCCCATCAAAGAACTTCCCAACAAGGGTCTTCCTAAGCTTCCATCTGATGATGATGGCTTCTGATATTGGGTAGGATATGATGACAAACCAGATCATGATCACTATAGCATTGGAGACCCTGGTCAGGATAGTTAGAAAAAAAATTCTGTTCCATTATAGAAAAACAAGATAAAAAGGAGCAGAGTTGCGGTTCTTAGTGGGCATATAACTTATAAGATTGTGGTGGGGATCAGAGCTATAGTGAAGGGTAAGAAGCAACTTTTGAAAATATAATTAATATGTGCTAAACCCCCAAAAATGTATATTCAAAGAACTAATTCTGGACAACATTTAGCAAATGAGCCAAGTCCTGACACAAGAAGAAGGTGGAGAAGGTAAGACGAGAGGTTCCTCTTCAGCCATACAATGATGCGGTGACCAGAGGTGCTGGTATTGGTGCCGTAGTAGACACAGAGCAGAGTAGAAAAGATGAAGATCATATTCATCATTACATACAGAGAAAAAAAACTGTTGGGCCAAAAAACATACATGAGAATTGTCTGTTGTGTGAATGCAAACAAGTCAATTCTTGGATTGGAACATGTGCAAATATCCACCGAGCTTTAGGTCCTCATTTACATAGGAAAATTATACAAACCAGCTCTCTGTAAGTGAGAAGATCCTTCAGCCCTAAACATCTCCTCACACATTATAGAACTAGTGATGAATAATGTTCAGAAATTAGAAAACCTATCCAAAGCCTTTCACCATTTCTTTATGAGTAGCGTATCATCAGAGAAGTAGGCTTCTATTATAAACATATTGGGGTTTATGGGCTCATTCAGACAGCTGTATTATTGCAGACCCGCAATAATACGGAGGTTGCCCAGCGTGTGTTCCGCACCACACAGAACACACGCCGGGCGGCCCCATTCAACCAACAACTTGGCCAGGTGATGGCAATGCCACCTCTATGTTCTCAAGCGCCATTGTCCCTCTCTGCCTCCTTATTCTCCCCCATGTCCTCAGCTTCCACTGTAGTCATAGTTATGGTCCTCCTGCATACCACCTATGCAGAGCAAGACAGTATAACGCTGTTCTGCACCTGGTTTGCCAGGGAGAATGGAGTCACACCGTGGAGGGAATGTTCTGCATCCTTCATCAAGAAATCAAATCTCATCACCAACCATGGTCATTGATAACGGGAAGAACATTCTGTTGGTGCTGCCCAATGCACCTTTCATGGTGTATGTCTTTAATATGGTTGTAACCCAATTCCTGAAGTCTTCCACTGAACTGCAATAGTGACATCAGTCACTATTAGCGTGCAAAACACACCCTGTTTGACCAGCAAGGGAAGAATGGTGTTCCTCAACATTGCCTCATAAGTTACATTTCCACACGTTGGAATGCCACCCTCCACATCTTGGACCAACTATATGAGCAGAGGAAGGCTGTGAATGATTTCTTGATGATGCAGGTGGACAGGAGTACTCCCCTGTGTAACTTCGACGTTAGCCAGTGCAGCTCATGTGTGGAACCTGCCATTTGTTCAGGCCCTTTGAACAGGCACTTTATTTGTGAGTTACCAGGACTACGGGATGAATGATGTCAATTTACTCCTTCACATCTTAGAGCAGAAGCTGATAAATCTGACTGGCGAGAGGAGAGGAGATGTGGTACCTACATCTCACAGACTCCTGAGCCCTGTGAGGGGTGAACAGGCCACACACTGCCCCTGGCTGAACGCAGTTTGTTTTTTTATGTCATTTTACCCTTAAAATTTGTGAGTATATTAAACTTTTTTGCATATTCTTTATCTTGCTGTACGTTACTAGCCTGACCAGTATTCTATGTTCTTAGATGTTACTCTGATGCATCAGACTAGATCATTCCGCCAGTAATGTTGTGACTGCAGTGTGCTGCCACACCAGAACATTGTGAAATATGGCCGTTACTTCTGGCCATGTGCTTCAGATGCTATTCTGATGCTGTCATCTGCCTGATACCACACAACTGCTGCCTCTGCTGCTATCTTCTCCTACTGCCACCCAACATCTTGTGCTGTTTCTGCCACTGCTGGGCCACTATGTTGACTCCTCATGCTGTTGTCACCTGCACAACTGTGTTCTGGGGCTACTAGTTTCCCTGTTTGACCTTTTTGACATCACTATTTATTTTACCCTTCTTCTGATCCGTCAGAGGAACCAAAAAATGGAAAACACTATGGATCCTGTCTTTGGAGCCTCTATAAGGCCTCAATCACACATCATGATTCATCAGCCAAAAGCAGGAGTGGGTCCAAAACACAGAAGACATGCATAATATTTCCATCACATTTCATCTCTGATTTAGAGAGATTTAGATTTCTTGGAGAAATTTGTCAAAGTGTTCAAATCAAATCTTTGAAAAATTGTTTCATCTCTAATTATAAGAGGATGGAGTCATCAGAATCTTCTCATTATCATTAGAAGGTGGGGTCAGAAGAGTCATCTCATTATCATTAGAGGATGGAGTCAGCAGAGTCATCTCATTATCATTAGAGGATGGAGTCAGCAGAGTCATCTCATTATAAGAGGATGGAGTCAGCAGAATCTTCACATTATCATTAGAGGATGGGGTCAGCAGAGTAATTTCATTATTAGAGGATGGGGTCAGCAGAGTCATCACATTATCATTGGAGGATGGAGTCAGCAGAGTCATCTCATTATCATTAGAGGATGGAGTCAGGAGAGTCATCTCATTGTTAGAGGATGGGGTCAGCAGAGTCATCTCATTGTTAGAGGATGGGGTCAGCAGAGTCATCTCATTGTTGGAGGATGGGGTCAGCAGAGTCATCTCATTGTTAGAGGATGGAGTCAGCAGAGTCATCTCATTATCATTAGAGGATGGAGTCAGGAGAGTCATCTCATTGTTAGAGGATGGGGTCAGCAGAGTCATCTCATTGTTAGAGGATGGGGTCAGCAGAGTCATCTCATTGTTAGAGGATGGGGTCAGCAGAGTCACCTCATTATTATTAGTGGGCAGGACAGTTAATGACAGCTCTATTGTATTGCTGTAGGCAGGTATTGGACAGTACAGTAAATCTGAATTTTCATGGCCCAAGTGTCAGATTATTGGGAAAAACTTTCCTACAAACACTAGTTGCTGATGATCTGCCTGTGTAAATATGCCAGGGATCATCCGATGAACAAGGAAAATGTGAGTTCATTGGATTAAATTACCTTTAGTGTGGACGTCTCGAACTGCATTTCTGGGCAGCAGATCACAGTGTGTTAACAGGAATCTGCTACCCAGAAATCCTCCAACATGGCTTTCTCTAGGAAATTCTTGAAAATAAAAAAAAATGAATTAATAAAAGAAAAGACAAGTAATACTCAGAAGGAAAAGCACTTTATTTTCCTTCTACAGACAGATATGTATTGAATGAAACTAACATTAAACACCCAACCGATTCATGTTAACAAGAGCACGATGCCAGATTTCCTTCCATTGTGCCGTGTCATAGGAGCGGTCTACCGGCCACAGCTCAGGCCGTTATAATACAGAAACTACATTAGATGAAGCATGAACTTTACCATTCAAGCTGAAGAGAGTGAGAATGTGGAGAAGACAACAGAGACAATTTCTCAGAAGCCCGGACACCTGAGCGGATCTATGTGTCTAGATAACAGTGATCTCATAACATAATGGATTATCTACTGGTCCAATTTGATTTTGATTTCATAGATAACTATCTCTGAAAACATGGAAACTTCACCACAAATTTCTTCCTTAGCTTGGGGTTGGAAAAGACAATGATGAGAGACTCGGCTGTGGGAAAAGACATGAATATCATCCAGCAGACGACTTGCAGTACGAGGGTCTTCGGGGTTGGGGTTCCAGGTAAAAAATAAAATCTCATTTATAAACAATATAAAAGAAACTGCGAGGAACAGACACATGGTTCTTATAGCATTAATATGAGCCTGGTCTTTGGCTTGGGACAATCCAGAATCTTTCTGCCCCAGCTTCTTTAGATGTCTTAGAAGTGAAGAGACCGTCAATGTAATAGAGACCAATGTAAGTGGAAAAGGCAAACAACATCCCAAATATACAGCAGTTCTTATATAACCGTGATGAAAATGGAATGTCCCACTGATAAATATGGGGTCACGGGTGCTATTCACTGGAGACTGCAGAGTGATGGACACACTGGAGGTCCAAATGGTGGGAAGAGTAATCAAGAAACAGCCGGCTGCTGAGAAGAGAAGAAGATGTGGAAGATACACTGAGATGTTCCTCTTTGACCAAACAAAAAGCGGATGATTGAAGTTATTGATGGTGACACAATAGTAGACACAGAGCCAGGTGGTGAGCCAGTAGGTGAAATACATGAGAGTCATGGTGCCCACAATGGTTGGGATATAGAACTCTCGAACGAACAGTAAAGAAATGAAGAAAATAGAGATTACACTTTGAGAGGTGAGTAAACACTGGAGAACTATATTCACCACTCCTATAACAAGGTGGATCAGGTCAGGAGGGTTCAGTCTCTGTCTCGTCCTCAGGATTCGGGCACTAGCCACCAAGATGCACATGTTCAGAATAAATGCCGCCCCAGTGTCTAAAATGCCAAAGATAATCAGAAGGATCCATCTTATAAGGGGCATCGTGGACCTTCTGTAGATGTGTCTGTGCTGGAATCAGTAACTTGGGTGAGGTAGAAAAACCATTGCACCCATGTTTGATGTATGAGGTATGCAAATAGGGATTAGCTTGAGGTTTTTTTTGCCCAGTTTTGCAAATCAGGAGCATTATACTTATTAGCAACCAAATCATGTCACAGAAGTTAACCAGGCTCTGCAGTCTCTGGGTTACCTCTGGATCCGCCCCAAGCAATGCTTCATTGTCTGCTATTGTTTAATAAGCCCCACAAGTATTACATCTCAGGACAAGGTCCCATTGTTAACAAAGCCCCCTTTGGTAAAAGACAGATAATGAATAAGCCGAAATTTCCAGAGTTCCTTCTTAATAAACCACCCTCAATTCCAGCATCAGAGGGCCCGAAAAAGGGCCTGCCATGCTCCCCAACTCCATGTCCCTACACAATTTGTATGAAACCATGTCCGTAAACAGTCCTCAACTACTGGGATATGAAAACCCTCACTAAAACCCTCCCTCAAAGACTCCACTACAACCCTATCAGCACACCTACTTAGAAAAGGCTCCTTCTTAGATAGCTGAATTTGCATTCGTCCCTTTTCCCTTCTTCTTTTCTGTTCTGACTCTTGAAGCACCGTTCGGCTCCATGACTCCTCCACATGATAAGAACTCATGCTTGAACTTGCACTTGTCCCCATACTTGTAGCTGCCTTCATTAAAGAGGAAACACAATCCCTTTTGTACCGCTGCCAAATGCGCCGACTGCCCGGAACCCCCAGCTTTCCCTGGAAAAGACTGCCCAGGCCTACAGGAAACCACAGCGCTATATCCTTATGATCCCAGCGAATGCTGTGACGAACCATACCCGGTATACCCCACGCCGCCAACAGAGACACTGCCACCAACCCAGGAACCACCAAACTAGTACTCCTGGTGGCGTGTGACAGAGGGTCCCTGGAGGGGCTCTCCTTGGAAATGCAGACTGCTCTGGAGACTTGGTCTTCCGCGGCTTGCAACAGGGGACACATCGGCACCAAAGTGGAGCTAATGTGATGGAGATGAGAGCTATAGTGACGGGTACGCATAAGCCCTGGATGGTGGCAACTGTTTTATATGTGACATCTTCACAGAAGGTTCTCCATATAGACGTGGATTGATATATCCCATTCCCAGCAATATTCATATAAAAAATGCTACAAAACTTACTGTATAGCAAATGACCCGAATCAAGAATGTTTTAATTATTCCTCAACAGAGAAAAACCTAATGGGCCTAAAAGCCTATGTTATATTGTGTGCAGCCATTGTCATGACCAAAGCCTTGGCGAGGTGGATCTCATCAGATTGGTTCAATAAGAGCTCAGATTTTAGGTTTCTTATATAAACCGGCAGGATGTACGAGACTAACACTATTCCCACCACAGAATGTATCTGTCCTTTTATACTTTCTCTCCTTTTATGATCCATTCCTGGTTTTGGCTTCCAAACTGCTTTAGGAGACCTGACTGTGTGGACGTATCTTTAAAGAAATGGTGACAATAACATTTTACACATTTTTCACGAGTTTTATAATTTCTGAACATTATTCATCACTGGTTTTGTAAATTTCTGATGGATTTAGCAGAAATACAGAATCATCCAGCGAGTGACCATATAACGTGTGAAGAGATGTTTAGAGCTGAAGGATCTCCTCGGTTACGGAGAGCTGGTTTGTATAATTACTATGTAAAAGGGAAACTAAAGCTCGATGAATATTTGCATCTGTCTAACAGTTGACCTGTTTGTTCCATAAAATGTATAGTTCTTGGCGTTGTGGCTCCTGCAGACCTGGCCTCCCTGACTAATGAATGAGGCAGCTCTTTACCTCAGGACGGCGGCCATTTTATTTCTCCTAATCATTGCTCCCCAGACAAAACGAGCCATTATAACTAATGAAAGGTATCTGGGAATTTATTTATAATAAAGTAATAGTTAAGTATTTTCATTTTGTTAATTTCCGGAGAACCCCTTTAATATTACATTGCTCCAGCACATGTTTTGCTTCTTCATATTCCAAAGCTTCCAAAAATTGTCCCTTATCAGGAGCAGATGGTGTTAAACAACACACAGTGGTCTGAGATTTAAAAAAGGATCTTTGGGGAATGTGATGGTTAGTAACCCCGCCCCCTTTAAAAAACAAACAAAAAATATATATATATATTTTTTTAAATCTCAACTGTGTTAAACCCGCCCGGAAAAAAAAAATGTTTACATTTCAACCTCGTGGAAAGCGAGTACATAAAAACTGCATACGCGGGGTTTCCTGACAGTAATGTAAGCAAGCGAGTATACAGGCGGCCATTTTGGCCAGTGTGCCTGAGGAGCCAATTCTTTCTGGCTCCACCCCTCACTGAAACGACTGGTTGTCTAGGACAGTGCTATCCTCATGATTGTCCTCTTGCTCCTCCACCTCTCACTCCTTCTCCCCATTCTCTTGCACTGGGAGCTCCTCATCCTCATCATCCTCTCCAACAGCTATAGAGAGGACAGCAAGATGCATCCACTGCCCTTCTTCCGCCGTGGTCCCCTGCTGCATGAGTGTCAGCGTCTGTTCTAAGATACATGAGATGACATTGTTCATGCCACAGTTGTCCCTGCTGACAAACTTTCTGGGTTTTTTGAAGAGCTTCAGCACAAGACAGGCTTCCTGGATGAGCTGCCACTGCCTGACCTTGAAGCAACACATCCTCCCTGTTGCTGAAGCTGTCTGGTGCCTGACAAACGTCTTTCAGCTGCTCGTACAGACGCTCGAACATGTGCAATATCCACTTCCACTGAGCTGTCTCGTCGCTGATTACGCAGTGTAGCGGCAGGCCAATCTGTCAGTAAGAGTGGCTGAAGTGCTTGGACAGTCTCCTGGTCTGCACAAGCCAGTACACTTATATAGAAAGTGCTGCACCGCTAGGTTGATGACGTGCGCCATGCAGGGAGTATGTGTTATTTCGCCCAGGCTCAGAGCGGCCAGGATGTTGCACCCATTGTCGCTGACAGCCTTGTCCATTTGAATTTGACACAGTGACTGCTAGCAGGATGTTTGCTGCTTGATGTACCTGAGCAACTGCTTGCATGTGTGCATGTGAGTCAGCAGAGTCATCTGATTATCATTAGAGGATTATGTCAGCAGAGTCATCTCCTTATCATTAGAGGATGGAGTCAGTAGAGTCATCTCCTTATCATTAGAGGATGGAGTCAGTAGAGTCATCTCCTTATCATTAGAGGATGGAGTCAGCAGAGTCATCTCATTAT
Organism: Rhinella marina; assembly: GCA_900303285.1. NCBI lineage: Eukaryota > Metazoa > Chordata > Amphibia > Anura > Bufonidae > Rhinella > Rhinella marina. The sequence continues at coordinate 50,781 of ONZH01015118.1, read as the reverse complement.
TATTAGAGGATTATGTCAGCAGAGTCATCTCCTTATCATTAGAGGATGGAGTCAGTAGAGTCATCTCCTTATCATTAGAGGATGGAGTCAGTACAGTCATCTCCTTATCATTAGAGGATGGAGTCAGTAGAGTCATCTCATTATCATTAGAGGATGGAGTCAGCAAAGTCATCTCATTATTATTAGAGGATTATGTCAGCAGAGTCCTTATCATTAGAGGATGGAGTCAGTAGAGTCATCTCCTTATCATTAGAGGATGGAGTCAGCCTAGTCATCTCATTATCATTAGAGGATGGAGTCAGCAGAGTCATCTCATTATCATTAGAGGATGGAGTCAGCAGAGTCATCTCATTATCATTAGAGGATGGAGTCAGCAGAGTCATCTCATTATCATTAGAGGATGGAGTCAGCAGAGTCATCTCATTATCATCAGAGGATGGGGTCAGCAGAGTCATCTCATTATCATTAGAGGATTATGTCAGCAGAGTCATCTGATTATTATTAGAGGGAGAGGTCAGCAGAGTCACCTCATTATTATTAGAGGGTGGAGTTAGCAGAGTCATCTCATTATCATCAGAGGATGGGGTCAGCAGAGTCATCTCATTATCATTAGAGGATTATGTCAGCAGAGTCATCTGATTATTATTAGAGGGTGGAGTTAGCAGAGTCATCTCATTATCATTAGAGGGTGGAGTCAGCAGAGTCATCTCATCATCATTACAAGATGGAGTCATCGTATTATCATTAGATGATGATATCAGTAGAGTCATTTTATTATCATCAGAGAAAGCTTTGGGAAAGTGATACCTCCGGGCGACACTGGTTGAGTGAGGAAGAACGGTGCACCTCATAGAAGTGAAGATCGTCAGTTACTCTCCACATTGTGATCTTTTATATCCTGTAGAGTGTTGCAGTGCTCAATGTCCATGATCCATAAGAGTCTTTTATAGTTCTTTGCTCTCTTCAGTATATGTCATACTAATTTTCTTTCTTAAATCTATGACTTTCTATGAAAACACAGAAACTTCACCACAAATTTCTTCCGTAGCTTTGGGTTGGCAGAGACAATGATAAGAGACTCGACTGTGGGAAAAGACATAAATATCATCCAGTAGATGGCTATACGAGGGTCTTCAGGGTCGGGGCTCATTGAGAAAAACAAAATCTCATTTATGTAGAATACGATGGAGATGGTGAGGAAGCGGCACATGGTTCTTATAGCCTGTATGTGAGCCTGGTCTTTGGCTTGGGACAATCCAGAATCTTTCTGCCTCATCTTACGTACATGTCTTAGTAGTGAAGAGACCGTCAATATAATAGAGACCAATATAAGTAGAAATGGCAAACAGCATCCCATAAATGATGCAGTCTGTAACTGAAAGGGCTGAAAATGGAATGTCCCACTGATAAATATGGGGTCACGGGTGCTATTTACTGGAGACTGCAGAGTGATGGTCACACTTGTGGTCCAAATGGTGGGAAGAGTAATCAAGAGACAGCCGGCTGCTGAGAAGAGAAGAAGATGTGGAAGATGCACTGAGATGTTCCTCTTTGACCAAACAATAACTGGATGATTGAAGTTATTGATGGTGACACAATAGAAGATGCAAAGCCAGGCGGTGAGCCAGTAGGTGAAATACATGAGAGTCATGGTGCTCACTATGGACGGGACGTAGAATTCTCTGACGAACATTAAAGAAATGAAGAAAATAGAGATGACGCCCTGATAGACTAGCAAACACTGAAGAGCAATGTTCACCACTCCTATGAGAAGCTGGATCAGGTCAGGAGGGCTCAGCTTCTGTCCCATTCTCAGGATTCGGGCACCAGCCACCAGGATGCACATGTTCAGAATAAATCCCACCCCGCTGTCCAAGAGGCCGAAGATAACCAGAAGGATCCGTCCTATAAACGGCATCATGAACCTTCTGTGGATCCGTCTATCCTGGAATCAGTAACTTGTGTTGGGTCAAGGTAGAAAACCCTGCATTTTATGTGCAGTCTGAGCTATGCAAAAAGTGTTTAGCATGAGTTTGTTTTTTCCAGTTTTGCAAATCAGGAGGATTTCTCTTAATGGCAACAAAATGACGTAATAGAAGATAACTGCCGGGCTCTGCGGTCTCTGGGCTACTTCTGGATCAGCCCCAGGCAATGCTTCATTGTTTGCTATTGTGTATAAGCCCCAGAGGTATTACATCTCCAGACAAGGTCCTGTTCGAGATTATTTTCCAGTGTATAGATGCAGAACGTCCTATACTGCAGGAGGGCCATGAAGGTCACGTTGGTTCTGGAACTTTATATAGACATCTTTCTTGAGTGTATCCGGCATGACTTAGATCTCTGCATGGATACAACATAACAGGGCCAGAAACAGCATTTTGTTGTGCCAGGCTTGTGAGAAAAATGGTGCCCCCCCCCTCATCGAAGCCAAAATGGTAGTGATTGGGTCATTTGAGGTGACGAGGGTAAAGGGAACCAGTCAGCAGATTCATGGTGCCCTCACCACAAGCAGCACGACTTAGCGACATGTTCCCTCCTTCTATTTCAGAGAAAGACGTTTTAAAAAGAACCAAACATGGGGCGAAGAGTCTTTAGGGCGATTCTCCTCCGACTTCTCCCCATCCACCTCAACTTAAAGGGGTATCCCATAAATAAAGTAAAAAATTAAAATCGTACATAATGAAGTACATGACAACCTTCTTCTAATAAAGCTAGGACCAGCCCTGTACCTCACGTGGATCCAGAGATCTCTCCATTCATTGCTCCAATTGCTTGATGTATTTTAAGCTATCAACTTAGGGAGCAGGACCTTTCTTACAGGGTGTGTCCTTTTTGCAGCCGCTGGTGGCAGTTAAAGGATGGATCTGAGCATGTGCTTCTGTCTCAGTGAGGAGGACAGAGAAAATAGAAACAGAGCAAACAGCAGGTGGCGCTGTACAGATAGATTTCATTGAATAACTCATTAATTGTCTGGTCTTCATCCATTTGCAAATAGGAAGATAGTCTTCTGACAGGCTCCCTTTGATGTGAATGTGACGTGTCTATGTCTTTATAGGGGGTTGTCTCTCCATTTGACTCCATATGCCCTAGTGAAGAACCACCATTATATTTATAAAAGCATAGGTACAAAATCCTAGTGCAAACAATTACTCCTCCCCAACAGTCCGACCTACATGGGGAGAAACACAGAGAACCTGCCCATACATTGTAACCGACACCATGGGCGTCTACGCTGACACCATGGGCGGACTGGGAACTTAAAGTGGCCCAGGAAAAGTAACCTAAAAGTGGCCCTACATTGTAGGCGGGTCCAATTTCACAGAAGGCAACACAAGTAGGAAGGGTCAACACAAGTAGTCAGAGACCACAGAAGTAGTCAGAGAACACAGAAGTAGTCAGAGAACACAGAAGTAGTCAGAGACCACAGAAGTAGTCAGTGACCACAGAAGTAGGCTGGGCCTGAAGTACTGTAGTGCAGCACAAAATACCGCCCCAGCAGAAGACATTCTACAGCGCAGAACAAAATACTGCTGCCTTTACCACAGTATTCAACTGTATTACCATCCTGAGGACAGTGACACAGTTGAGTTCAGGAGGGCACCTGCGGCATTGGCCAGGTTATAAGTACCTGATGCTCCCAGCACTAATTAATGCTTTGAGTATCTGATCATTATGTACCTGGCTGGCGGCCATGAAGATGGCACAGTCGGCCACCTGAGCATCGGCACACTGGGAAATTTCCCTGTAGGGTCTATGGCCAGTCCGTTCCTGACCGACACTGAAAGAGTACAGTGCATGTGTAGATACAGGTGGCAGAATTGCCTGTATCTGAGCATGCATTGAGTGTTTTCAGGACCACATATAGCCGGGAAGTCATGTGGGCAAGTCATGTGACTGCCCCCAACCTGAGAGCTATGGACGCAGTGGCCGCCGTATCCATTGTTTACACAGATGACCCATGGACAGTGGAAATATTCCAGTGTGCATCTCGGTGAAAGGAGTGGTCATTTTTCACTTTACATACCATTACACAGTGGTTTATTTCTGTTACCAGAGAGTGATCAATCCCTTTAAGTGACAAAACCTTGATCATACTGATGCTCGGTCTAAACATTTTGGAGACTTGGTCTCATCAAACACCCTACCATCTCCTTCCAAGTGCTCCTCAGATTGGGGTTATCAAGAATGTGCAGAGCAGAGTGAGTTGGTGTAACCAAGAACATCACCATCAAGTTCATATAATATCCAGGACTAGACGGGTCAAAAACCGAGAAATAGTAAAGAAACATCACAAGATAAAACATGGCGTCTAGTACTAAGAAGCGCATCATCTTATAGATGACTCGTTTATACACTGTCAGGCTGGATTCACCAGAAGTCCATGTGCTCTTCATCTTATGACCATGAATCTTCAGGAAGCCAACAGTCAAGAGGGTGGTTAGTGCCGTCGTGAGGAGAGGCATGAAAATCATGATCGAAGTCAGTTTAGCAATGCTGTAATTTATTCTCGCTTGTTCTAAAGTCACTGAGGTGGGAAGGATGAGCGAGCTGTTCGTAGGGGAAATATGAGTGGAAGAGTAGAGAAATAAACTGAGTGAACTATTGAGCAGGGAGGACAAAGTCACAAGGACAATCTGCCAGCGAACAGTAGAACTTATCTTCTTTTTGACCCAACTAAGGAACCAGCTCTGGGCATTGACAACCTTAATGAAGTAGAAGAAGCAGAGGACGGCAGTGAGGAATGAGCTGGAGCACACGCAGAATATGAAGAGGAAGGTGAAGGCAATATTGTAGGACAATGTCCGGGAGAACTCAAGCGGAAAGATGTCAACGAAAACATGAAAGGAGGACACAACGATGAAGAAGGCGCTGGACGTATTGAGAGCAGCCTGGATTTTCTGCACGGATGTTAATTTTTTCTTTAGGTAATAATCCCGCAGAATGACTGATGTGATGAACATATTGAGGAATAGTGAAATAAAAACTTCCAGTGATAGGAATAGCACAAACACTGCATGGACTGGGCTGCTGGGGCCGGCGCTCATGATGATGGGTCTCCTAGGAACGCCAAAACTGATCAACCTTCAGACTTATACCCAAGGTTAATGTGGTTATGGAAGAAGCTGAACTCCATTAACTCCAAAGTCTGGACTTTGAATAGATGCAAACCTCAGGACGGGCCGGGATAGTTCTCCACATTTGTTTTAATGTAAATGAGTGTCCAGTGAAGACTCTTCCCCTTCCGAATCAGATTATTCATCACAACAGATCCTGGAGACAACATTTACAATGAATCTTGTGGCAAATTTCTCTACAATCTTCTCTGACTATTTGATGAAAGGTTCTGCGATTCTATGGAAGTTGTGATGGCTTGTAGCTCGCATTGTCCTCTGCAGATCTTGGAGCTATGGTATACCCCCTGTATCCCACCCGGGTAGTCCCTACTAACAATACAGGTATAGCTGATGATATCGTAGAGCATTATCTGTACATTATGGTAACTGTACATGTGGGTGAGATGTCTGAAATCAAGAACATACCGTAATAACCTAGAGTTGTCTAGTACAGGGATGCTCAACCTACGGCACTCCAGATGCAAAACTACAACTCCCAGTATGCCCTTATAGCTGTAGGCTGTCCAGTCATGCTGGTAGTTGTAGTTTTACAACAGCTGGAGGACTGCAGGTTGAGAAGCCCCAATCTAGTATCTAGAATCTGATTAGTTCCATGTAAATTTTCTTTCTAACCATATAGACTTTCTACCAGTAGGACCATCCAGTCCCAGTTTTGCCATTGCTTCGGAGTCAGATCTTGAAGCTCTGGTCTGTTGCTGCTATTTTATATATTTTTTTAATGATCAAACTGACAATAAAAATAAATCAAGACAGGGAGGCACCATTTTCGCTATTGAGAAAGGGGCAGAGAGAGCCCGAAACACGGACGCAGCACAAACCGGAACTGATACAACAAAAAGCACGTCCGGCGTTCCTGCCGAGCCGGTATTCTCTGGGATACTTATACATGCACTATTTTTCTATATATGGGGGATGGGAGCACACCGGAGCGCCTTCATACAGTACCATTGGCAGTAGACACATATTAAGCATCTACCATTCCAAGACTTCTACATTACACTATTACTACTGAATGGTCGACATCATTTCTCAGTTCTACCGACGTCTTGACAAAATTGTTATGGTCTTCGAACATTGAGGGTTGTAGTGAAAATGAGACAACCTGTGATCTGTCTCCATGACTTTCTCAGTTTGGAATTATAAAGGATATGTAGAAAAGCTTTAGTTGGAATAAACAGGAATATCAGTATCAGAATTATCCAGTAACCGGGACTGTATGGGGCAAAAACCGAGAAATAATGAAGGAACACGGACAAATAAAATACAGAATAGAGGAGGAGGAAGTTCACCGTTCTGTGGATGACACGTCTGTACAATGTCAGGTTGATGTCACCTGAAGTCATTGTGTTCTTCATCTTCTGCATGTGAAGCTTCAGGAACCTAATGGTAAGGATGATTGCAATAAAATAAAACACAAAGGGCAAACAGATCAACATCAAGATACAATGACCCACAACTGGATTATATGGAATTATCTCTACAGACGTGTTGAATGGTTGGATAATTGAGTTATTCATGGGAAGGACTCCTGGGGATCTGTAATAAAACAAGCTTAGAAGGCAACTTCCCAAAGACACCAACTCCACCACTAAAATAAGGCGGGGAACAACAGAGCTTATCTTCATCTTCATCCAGGCAAGGAAACCTCTTTGGACATTGACAACCTTAATGAACTGGAAGAAGCAGAGGACGGCAGTGAGCCAAGAGCTGGAGCACATGCAGTATATGGCAAATAAGTTGACTATGACTTTGATAAACCAGGTTTGGAAGAATTTAGCTTGTAGAATCTCAGAGAAGAAGCTGATCGTTGACACAATGGTGAGAAGGGCGCTGGAGACATTAAGGGCCATCTGGATTTTACCCCTAGAAGTTAAGCATTTCTTCCTCCACCAATTATGTAGGATGACAAATGTGATGAAGAGATGGATGACCATGGACACAAGTACCTCAAGTGACAGAATCAATAGACCCATTATAAATGGTAAGCTTCTCATTTCAACACCCATCAATGACAATGTTTCCTCTGTTGGGCGACTGCAACGCTGCAAATTGTAGCCCTGGAGGTCCTGGAAACACAGAATATGTGAAGTGTAATAAGCGTGAAGTGTAGATGTGGTCTGAGAATATGAAGAAGCCTGAACTGTGGTATAGCTACCAGAAAAATGGCTTCATCTTTGAATATGCAAATACACGAGCTGCACAATAACTAAGAGACAAAACTGCCCCCCCCCCGGGGAAAAAACAACAAAAACTGCTCTATAAGATTGATGACTATATCTTCTGGAGGCAACGACTAGGAGAAAGCTATAAAGAACGTATGTGATACTCCTAATGTGACTAATGTGCTATCAGATAATGTGACAGCAGATACAGGGTATGATGACATGATATAGAGTATGATCACATGATATAGGGTATGATCACATGATATAGATTATTATCACATGACATAGGGTATGATGACATGATATAGGGTATGATGACATGATATAGGGTATGATCACATGATATAGAGTATGATGACATGATACAGGGTATGATGACATGATATAGGGTATGATCACATGATATAGAGTATGATGACATGATACAGGGTATGATGACATGATATAGGGTATGATGACATGATATAGGGTATGATGACATGATATAGAGTATGATGACATGACATAGGGTATGATGACATGATATAGGGTATGATTTTTTTCAGCCATCTCTTCTCTCTGCGGAATTTGACAGACAGACATCTTAGTTTCCTACTTTTCCATCATCCTCCCACCTTCTGAACACATCATCCTGCCACCTCTAATACTGTGTCCGCCGTGCCCCCCAATACTATACTGCTGAAACAGTCCCCCTGAAAATACTAGTACCACACAGATAGCGCCCCCTTCAATAATTATTGGCACAGAGTGTCCTAAAATAACTGCACCCAGGAAACTGTGTCCCTGACACTAATAGTGTAAACATAATGTCCCCCAAAAATAATTGCCCCTATTGTGTTCCCAAAAAATCCTCTTAGTGCCCCCAGTTAAGGTCCCCATAGTTCCCTATACTCCTATATAGTGCCCCAGGTAGATGCCCCCATAGTGCTCCTCCCCGTCCCATGGTGCCTGACATAATGTACCAGTATAAAATGCTCCTATAATGCTCCTCTCCCCCCTCCCCCATAGTGCCCCCATAAGGTGTGCAAGTATAAAATGCCCTATTTACCCCCACATTGCACATATAGTTTGTGCCTGTATAAAATGCCCCTATATAATGCCCCCCAGTAGATGCCCCAATAGTGCTCCTCTCCCCTACTTCTCCATAGTGCCCCCATGTGACAGTATATAATGCCAATATATAGGGCCCCCAGTAGATGCCCCCATAGTGCGCCTTTCCCCCCATGTGTGCCAGTATAATGCCCCCTGGTAGCTGCCTCCATACTGGGCAACAGTGGGGTGTTAAAAAAAATAAAATAAACACTTATACTTACCTCCATGAGTCTGGCAGCGATGCGATGCAGGCCTCTTCCGGCCTGTGTCCCACGTTGTTCGGCTCAGGCGGCGCGATGACGTCATCGTGCCGACTGAGCCGATCTGATAGGCTGAAGGCACTAGGCTCAGAGGAGCAGGTAAGGGAAACGCCTCTCCCCTGCCCTGCCCCCACAATCATCTGCATCGCTGTCCTGAGGGCGGCAATACAGATGAATAATGGAGATGAGCGCTTCCACAATGGAAGCGCTCATCTCCTACTGCTGCCGGACCTCCCACGGGCCCCCCTGCTGCAACGGGCCCCTGTGCAGCCGAACCGGCTGCACAAGCGTATGTCCGCCCCTGTATAGGACTGTAGGTGACATGTTATCAGTTATCTATACAGGGAGACTTCATGTCTTATGATTCATTCTAAAATTAATTGTGTAGCATTGTGTCCTGTGAGGAGCATGGACTGTTGTATGGAAAAGATAGGACGTGATGTTGTGAAAGGTGACAATGACCGCATGTTGTGTAACCTTTTTACCTGTCATCCTTAACCTGTTATGTAAACCTGTCAGTGGAAATTGTACATGTTATAAATTTGCATAAAGGCAAATCTTGGGCTTTCATCATCCTTCCAGTCAGCGATAGTGAAAGTGGCTCAAAGAACCACCACCATTTTTATTCCTATAGAACGTGTTTATGAAGACAGATAACATCAGGTCTCCACAGAAGCCACCAAGGAATCAACACATGAGCTGAATATTTGAGTGGAGGACATCGGCCAGAGCCTGTGACACGCACAGTGGATATTGTCACATGTGGACATTACTGGTTAAATTACAAGTCAACGCTGATCTTCTGATAATTGTGGAGAAAACCGTTTGTGAGCTGAGAGCCAAAAGAAGCAATCCTGAGATGAATACTAAGGACGGTCGGAACGTCTTGGCTCCGGTCATTGTGGAATTAACAGCAGGAATGTTTTTCAATGTCTTCATTGTGTCCATCATCTTCTATGACTTCTACAAACAGAAAACCATGAGCACCAGCAATAAAATCCTGGTGTCCCTCGGCATCTCGAATGTAAGTTTCAACATACTGGTATCTGCTGGTCTACTGGATCAGTTTATTGGTTTTCGAGTCTCATCCACATATGACTTGTCTTCTATGTACATTATATTACTGCTCTATAGTGTCAGCTCTTGTGCATGGATCACTGCCAGCCTCGGAGCCTTCTACTTCATAAAGATATCACAGACTAGATGTCTGTCCTGGGTGAAGTTTCACATCAGATCAATCGTTCCTTGGATGATATTGGCTCTTGAAATTATAGCTTTTATCAACAGCTTCTTGAGCAGTTTTCTGCTCATTTCTCCTCAGACCTATTTCCGTAACACCACGGATGGTCCTCCGCCTGTCCTGAAGGTGCTAGAAGAGAACAAATCAGGACTTATGAATGCCAGCCAAATTGTTACTGCCATGCCTTGTATAATAGCAGTCATCTTCACCGGGTGCATTATATGGACACTTAGATGGCACAGTTCGAAGATGGAGAGGAGTGTGGAAACAGTGGACAATGGCCGCCTGACTTCATATCTACGAGTGGTTCGTAGAATGACATATTTTCTCATCTTCTATGGAATTTTTTACATTTTAATGTTGATTTTCTATTTTTCCATTATCCCGCATCTCCAGTCAGGATTCTGGGTGACTCTTCTGCTTCTGTCCGCCTTCACCCCTGTACAATCGGTCCTCCTCATTCTTGTCAATCCCAGACTTATAGACGCCTGGAAGGATATATTACATTCATTTACCAGGTTCTTACGTGGAAGTCATGAGAGGTGAACCTCAGCAGACTGCACAGCAGATATTTTTGTGTTGCTCATTATATATATTATAAAACTATTGAAAGTAGTAAAAATTGTGTGTGAAGATACAAGGCTTATTTTCTTGAAGAAATGCATTGGGCAGTAGATTTGTAGGTTTGTGATGCCAAATGTATATGGAATAGTATATAACAGATATAAGGCTGATGTAATACCAGAGATCAGGATACAGAAGTGATGAGAAGGTGACCACCATCCACCTTCTAGTAATCCCCCAATGAGTAGGTCAGACATTATGTATGTGCTCCTCAGCCTTGTACGTCCTTCTCTATTTCTAAGCTTCTAGTGCAGGACATAGGACAGGACAGGAGGCGCTCTGCGGTCATTCTCTATCAGCATCTACAATGCAGGTTTTGGCTTCTCTTAGGGATCAATAATCTTCTGGAAACTCTGGTATTGACTATTTTGTAAGTTTCCTCTGTGGCCAGGATAACAAATGCAACCACATGGAGTGTGACTGATGATCTCTGATGTAGTCCGTGTCTTGTCAGAGATCAACGACTTGTTTCATCCAGTTTAAGTTCCAATGAGAGGCTTAGTCCTCGATTCTATGGATATCGAAGCGTTTCCAGAGAATTGATTTATCAGGTTTGAGTTTTACTGTTTGAGTTAAAGTAACGATAGGTAAATCCATCTCCCTCTTGTGCTCTGTGGACTTAGGTGAAATGATGTGTAGAGCCAATAAACCTGTTCTTGATCAGAAGCTTCTTGATCATCCATGAGTCCAGGTTAACATTTTAACATCTGATTGACAATATTTTTATATGCAGCAATTTAATGTATTTGAATGATAATTATCACAATACTATTGAGCCGTTACTGAGGGTGAGGAAGCACACAGGGTATGCTGACCCATGTTTTACCATTTAAACCTTTCTTTCAGTCCATCCTATTGGTTAAACACATTCAAATATAATGAAGTAAAGACATTTGTTTGCATCTATTCAAATGTGTGTCCCAAGGACACAAAACCTCCACCAGCTGAAGACCTGGACTTTCACAGCTTCTACAGAAGAAGCAGGACACCGCAGGAACCTGTGGAGAAATTACAGAGACCTGCATCATCTTTATTTACTCTCATCAATCAAACAATGGCCTTCACCGATCATGATACTCATGATATCATGAATCCTCTGGACTTCTATCTCTCAGTGGTCACCATATTGATTATCATCTCCATTCTGGGCAATGGGTTCATAGTAACTGTGAACATCCTGGACTGGTTGAAGGGAAAACTCCTCAACCCAGTTGACCAGCTCTTGGTGGCCCTCAGCATCTCCAATACTGGATTATCCTACAGTTTTGGGAACTACATTTTCTTTATATACTTTTGGCCACAGTTCTTTTTCATGGACTACGTATTTCCCATAGTCTTTACTGTGATGCTGTTCACGACCCTCTCCAGCTCGTGGCTCACTGCTTGGCTCTGTCTTTATTTCTTTGCCAAGATTATTCATTTTAAGTCTTCCTATCTCGTCAAACTCAAGCTGACAATTGATGTGGCAGTCCCATGGCTCATTGTGTTCTCAGAGGTTGTGGCTTTCTCCAGCTCTCTGCCCCTGGTGTGGACCATCTTTAGGTCCTTACCTCTCAACTCCACATCACACAATCAAACCCGTCCAGTAGTTTCCTTTCACATAAACAGTTTTTATAATGTTTTAGTTCTTGGCTTTAGTAGCAATTCGTGCTTTGTCATTGTCCTTGTGTCCACAATTTGTATAGTCTGGTCCCTCTGTAGACACACTTATCGAATGAAGAAGACTATGTCTAGTGAAGAGTATTTTCGGATTAGGACTCACCGGAGAGCTGCTCAGACTGTGGTGTCTCTTCTTCTCATCTACATTACATTTTATGTGACGTATATCTTGATGATGTCATTCTTTTCTCCTTATAATATGAGCATTTATTACTGGATCACCGTGTGGGTTGCATTTTCTACTTCTCCAGCGATGTCCATGGTATTCATACTTGGTAATTCTAAGCTACGCCTGGTGTTTGATAAGATATTTTGTACTTCCCCACCATTAGACTGAGGATGTGGTGGGATTCTCTAAGATATGTAGATATGCTGTTTATCAACATTTTCATTGTCTTATTAGATTATTAGGTACTTACAAGGATTTTATAGACACGTCATATGTTTTAACAGTACAAAAAGCAAAAAGAGATAAATGGAGAAAATATTGCTATCAATTCCATCAAAGTTAGAGTCCCTGGTTTTATATGGATATCTTCAAACTTATACGGCATAAAAAAAGGGGTTATCCAAACCTATAATTACCTCACCAATGCCCAGGGACCTCAGATAGATTATACGTACCCCACTCCCCAGCACCTTCGTCGCTCCTGATCCATGCACGGCAGCCGCAGGGCAGAGGGATGACTACTGGCTCTCCACCTTGTTATATAAACACCAAACCTATATCACCACCTATAATCAACCCATATACCATAGAATAGAACACCAATAGAAGTATATGTGGTTCAAATAAAGTCTTCCCTAATCACTGTCCGTAGTGCCTGTCACGTCTCTTCCTGCACTAAGTTTACAGGAAAATGGTGGAGACCGAGCAGGATGAGGCTTCTTATAGGGCTGGCCAATAGCAGACTGGGACGTGGACGAGCCTCCCTAGTGTCAATCACGATGCTATGGAGGCTCGGCCCCATCACGGCATGCTATTGGTTGAACCCCACCTTATCTCCCCCACCCCCGTTGTCAGATTTTTTGATCTGCATGTCCGGGAGATGAAGCGGCAGCCATGTGAGGATTAAGAGAGACTCGAGTGCCGGGGAGCAGGGTGAGTATAATCTATATGAGGTGCCCAGGAATTGGGGGGGGGGGCATTATAGGAGATGGGTAACCCCTTTAACATAGCCAAGCAGCTGCAGACCCTCGTGTTAAGGGGAGGGTGGGGGTGACATTGGATGGGCTAGGAAATAAGTAATGGTTATTATATCTGTATATCTGAAATTTGTATAATGTCTTGGATGGACCCAGGTGCTGATGTCCCATCTTCTTGTAACATAAAATCCTAATAAAGTAAATAAAGTAAACATATTTCCTGCAGAATGCACTGTAAATGGATGTGCTTTAACAAAGAAATTGAAAAAAAAAAACTACAAGACTCTTTTTGAGGTTGTCATTAATGTTGAGGGAATCAAAGTTGAAGAAATGGAATTTGATCTGAAATTCGATTCATCACGAATGTGAATTTCCTGGCGATTTGTGGTAACGAATAGGATTTCTTTCTAAAACGACTGCTGCACGTGTTAAAAAGTGAAAGTAAGAAGCCCAGGAATCAGGGAGCACCCATAATGCTGTGCAGCCAGCCAATCAGTAGATAGCCAGCCAGCCCTATAAGAAGCCTCATCCTGCTCGGTCTCCACCATTTTCCTGTGAACTTAGTGCAGGAAGAGACGTGACAGGCACTAGGGACAGTGATTAGGAAAGACTTTATTTGAACCACATATACTTCTATTGGTGTTCTATTCTATGGTATATGGGTTGATTATAGGTGGTGATATAGGTTTGGTGTTTATATAACATGGTGGAGAGCCAGTAGTCATCCCTCTTCCGAATGGTCATAATGCGGCTGTCACTACGCTAGCACCTCAGCATGCATCTGGCTATTTGCACATTTTAATCGGAGGGACTCCCTGCCTCCATCTCCATGTTCAGCCAGATTGATCAGCACAAGGACGTGATGGATTTGAAAGACATCATTCATCCTGTAGTCCTCTGCTCTGTTTACCTGCTCGCCACATCAACTGAAGTGGTGATCAGTGTACCGTAATTACAAGTATGGCGTCCCAATTCACTTCTATGGGACATCTCTGTAGTATTCACTTGAAGTGGAATTCCGTCTGAATTTAAGGGAAAATTCGATTTGCCTCAAAGCTGAATTTTCTTGTGGTTTGTGGTAACTAATCTATTTTCCCTGGTGATAAAAAATAAAAAAAATCATACTTTCCTCATCCGTTTGAGCAGGAAGAGCCGGCCATCGCCACCTTGATTGGAGATCCCACATGAAATCCCATGTGCGGTGACGTATGACGTCACCATGCTGGCTGACCTGATGACGTCACTGTGTTATTAGTCTCAGATGTCGCGATCAGCAATGAATGCGGCATCTGAGAGTTACAATGACAGGAAGCAGCGCAATCGCCGCTCCCTCTCTTTGTACCCACTACTTACATAGAAACGCTCTTGGTGACTAAGTAATTTTTCACAAAGCAAATTTTTCAATACTTCGCTCATCACTTTTATATGGTTTATTAAAAAAAAAAAAAAAAAAAAAAAAGCGACTGTTCTAAATATTGACACAGATTTCCGTGCAGTTGGCCATATTTACAGTGCAACTTTTTGAACTGCAGGTCATTTTTTTAAATTAAATTCAGCATTACGTTCATCATGCTCATCACAGCACACAAAGCTACAAAACACAAAACAGCATAACACAGAATTACAGTGTATAAAACAAAGAAGATGGCAGCACCGGATAGCAGTCAACGGTGCAGGCCTGTAGATCCCACAAAGACCATAATATAAAAAGAAAAAAAAGCCAGGCAGCACTCACTTAAACAGTAAAAAATAGGCAATTTATTCACCCATTCAGGAAGCGCGACGTTTCGGCTCTGTATCTGAGCCTTACTCAAGTGGCTACAAAGACAGAAAGTTCAGTTTCGCTTTGCTGTATCTATAAACTCCAAAATTGTATGATAGGCGAATCTTTATCATTTTTATTGTTTTTAATTGATTACAAAGTTACAACAAGAGAATAACTACATAGTAAAGCTCTTAAGTTACCAGGTCTGTGTATCCCAGTTACCCAGTACTCACCCACTCATCCATTATATTTTAGTCTCTGTATAATGTTCCTCGTGGATTTGTTAACAGTTTAGGTCTCAGTCTCACTGTCCCTTCTTTTCCTACCAAAGATCTTCCCAAGAAGGGTCTTCCTCAGCTTGCTGCTGCTTTGGATGATGATGATAGCTTCTGACATTGGGTAAGATATTAGAACAAACAAGATCATGGTCACCACAACATCAGGGGAGCTTGCTGGGATGGTAAGAAACAATATTTGTGTTACACTGTAGATGACACAAATGAGAAGAAACAGGACCATGGTTCTCGTAGCGTTAATCTGGGTTTGGAATTTACTAACCCCCCAATTATTCTGTTTCATTCTCCACATGTGATTTATCAGAGACCATGCCGAGAATGTGGTGGAGATGAAAGCTATAGTGAAGGGTAAAAGGCAGCCCAGGATGGTGGAGGTTGTTCTGTATGTGACATCATGAAGGAAAGTTCCTCGGATAACCACAAACTGATATGTGCTGTTCCCGGTAGAATTTATTTTACAAAACCAAAAAGCTGGAATACTCATAGCAAATGAGCCAAGTCCTGACACAAGAAGAATGAGGAGAAGGTAAGACGAGAGATTCCTCTTCAGCCATACAATGCTGTGGTGACCAGAGCTGGTGATGTTGGTGCAGTAGTAGACACAGAGCAAGGCCGTCAGCCAGTAAGTATAGATGACAAGGAAGAACATAATCATTATGATCCAGACAAAAACTTCATTCGTAAAATACAGATGGGGCCAGAAGACATATAATATGTTTTGTGCTGCCATTGTCACAGGCAAAGAAACATTGACCAGAGCCTTGGTGAGGTGGATCTTATCAGACGAGACCAAGGAGAGTCCATTTCTTAGGTTTATTGTGTAAACAAGCAGGATGTGCATGTTCAAGGTTATTCCAACCACATATTCAATGGTTATACCAGTCACCCGTACCAGTTCTACAGGAGTCATGGCGCCAAGAGTTGTGTGTCTCACGAAAGCAAACAGGTCAATTATTAGAGTGGGACAGATGCAAATATCCATCGAGGTTAAGTTACCCATTTATATCGTTATATAATCTAGGCAACTCTCTGTAACTGAGAAGATCCTTCAGCCCTAAACATCTCTTCACTTGTTATATACTGGTCAGACATTTATTAAACCAGTAATGAATAATGTTCAGAAATTATAAAGCTTTTCATATGGAAAACCTCTGACGCTCATATCACAAGCTGGACATTTCTTTAAAGGGAATGCATCATAAGTAAATACCATATTATGTAAATCAAGTTTTTATTATGAACATATTATTTAATTAGCTTCCCAATCAATTGTCTTGAAAAGTGGTTAAAATTAGAGATGAGCGAACCACTCGAGATTCGGTTCCAGTTTGGACCCAATTCCTTTTAGGCCAAACCAAAGTTACTCCAATTGCCCTGAAAATTGGTACCTAACCTTGGTACCTAAACATAATGTTTAACAACACACCAGCACGTATGTTATGCTTTTTCATATTCCAAAGCTTTCAAAAACTATTTCTCATCGGGGGAAGATGATGTTTAACCCTTCCCGACCATCGACGTACACGTACGGTGCTGTGGGACATTACTTAAGCTCCAGTACCATAGAGGTATGGCAAGCTGCGATTAGTGGCAGGGGCCCAGCAATCACTGACAGTCAAGACCCTGATGTATACACCGGCATAGGTGAAAACACAGATGGCATTAACTCCTTTTAAGCCATGGTCAGCGCTGACTGCAGCATAGAAGGTGATTATGGAGGGTACAGGTCCCCATCGAGTCCCTGTGCTGCAGCGACAGGGACTCAATGGCTGTGAAGGCAGCCAAATCAATGCCTTCCACATGCCTGTGAGACCCAGCCCCCGGTAAAAAAAAGTGTTTTACATAATAAAAAGAAATAAAAGTTCCAAGTAAAAAAAACAAACAAACAAACAAATGCCCTTTTTCCATAATAAAATTGTAAAAAATGGGAAAAATAGGAAAAAAAAGAAAGATAGGAAAAATAGATCCTGTTTATTTGCACTGTATTTGCACAGCACTGTGGAAATGGTTAATAGATGCTGAAAGATCTTCAGGACTTTCTAGCTAGTAATGAGAGGCTAGTAATTTTTCACACTCAACATAAGGGTTAAAGTAGAGCATGTTTTAGAGGGATAAGGCCAGACTATTACTTTTATTTACTTTTAAAACCAGACTGACCTTTTGGATGTTTGGTTTAGATCTGTTATTACGTCTGAAGACTTGTTTTAGTCTGGAAAAACTACTTTGCCATTCCCATTAGATATTATTGATGCTGTAATGCAGGTGTATGAGAGACTATAATTGTAACATTGTATTTGTTTGGGTTGTGTTTCTCCACTCCACTCCTCCCACTAGAAGGTTCTAGTCTAGCCAGAACAGTGTATAAGGAGAGCAGTCAGAGCCCCTGGTGTCCTGCAGTTAGGAACCAGAGCTTAGGCTACTTTCACATTTGTGTTGTTCTCCAGTTTTGAGATCCGACAGAAGATCTCAATGCCGGAAGGAAATGTTTCCGTTTAGTCCTCATGCATTCTGAATGGAAAGAGATCCATTCAGGATGCATCAGGATGTCTTCCGTTCCATCAGCATTCCATTTTGTGACCAGACAAGCTGCAGTTTTGTGTCTGGTCATAAAAACGGATCTGGCACTGAAAACAATGTAAGTCAACGTCAACAGATCAGTCTTTTTAGGAGCCTAAAAAAATGGATCTGTCAACCATTGACTTTCAATGTATATAGTGACGGATCCTCTGCCAGATCTCAATATGCAAGTGCGAAAGTAGCCTTAGAAGATGAGACTCTGTAGACTACTACAGTGACCAGAAAAGACGCTTAGATGAGGATGCTGAGCCACAGACCATGGCTGTCCAGCCTTTGGCCAAGGTACCAGCCTTCAGAGAGAAAGAGGAATAGCTAGCTCAGACCTTTCCTCAGCATGAACCCTTCTTCTGCCATGGAGGAGACTGGAGAAGCCGGCCCTATGCCTCTTCTCAAGGAGGAGAATGGAGAAGCCGGCCCTATGCCTCTTCTCAAGGAGGAGAATGGAGAAGCCAGCCCTATGCCTCGTCTCAGGGAGGAGACTGGAGAAGCCGGCCCTATGTCTCGTCTCAGGGAGGAGACTGGAGAAGCCGGCCCTATGACTCTTTTCAGGGAGGAGAATGGAGAAGCCAGCCCTATGCCTCGTCTCAGGGAGGAGACTGGAGAAGCCGGCCCTATGACTCTTTTCAGGGAGGAGAATAGAGAAGCCGGCCCTATGCCTCTTCTCAAGGAGGAGAATGGAGAAGTCGGCCCTATGCCTCTTCTCAGAAAGGAGAATGGAGAAGCCAGCCCTATGCCTCGCCTGTGTTGTTTTGCGCTTTCCTCCAGTAAAGAAGCCCCCTGGTTACTCCAGACCCTGACTCTCTGGACTTTTTTTCCATTGGGGTGCACCATGCCTTACCATCCCTTCCAGAGAGAAACACGTGGTGACACCTTCATGGTTTCCGGAGACCCAGCGTAGCGTTGGGGCCATCCCAAACCCAGTTACTGCTGTGGTAATAGTGCTAAATGCGTTGTGTTAATTGTAGTGGGGCACTGCCAGCAAGGACAGATCTATTCATCGGCCTCTGCTGTAGTGTCAAAATGCTCCCAACTCAAAGATTTGTTCGTTTTGATAAAAGTCATTTTTCGAACACTGGCTGAGGACACGTTGGTCCTTTTGGGTATCACCACGCCCCTACGGTGCTAAAAACCCTCTCCGTGATGACACTGGACAGTGAGGGACAAAGCTGTGTAAAAATATTTACTGGTAATAACATACTTTGTCCTCCCTTTTTGCAAGAGGAAAATATTCCCCTGATATGGAGTCATTTGCTTATTTTCATTGAGGTACTCCAAGATATAATCTCTTAGAAAACCTTCAAACAGTTTACCCACACAGATGTTAGACTTACTGGCCTATAGTTTCTGGGCTCTGTTTTTGGACCCTTTTTGAATATTGGCACCACATTTGCTATGCGCTAATCCTGTGGAACACTCCCTGTCAGTATAGAGTCCTTAACTATCAGAAATAATGGTCTGGCGATGACATGACTTAATTCTCTTAGGATACGGGGGTGTATGCCATCCGGTCCTGGCGATTTGTCTATTTTAATCTTTTTAAGACGTCGCTATACTTCTTCCCGAGTCAGACAGGGCACTTTTAATGGGGAATTTACTTTTATATTCTGCATTTCTGACAGTTTATTTTCCTCAGTGAATACAGTGGAGAAAAAAATATTTAGTAGCTTTGCTTTCTCCTCATCGCTCTCTGCACCTCCCCCTCATTACTCTGTAAGGGGCCGACACCTTCAGGTTTATACTTTTTACTATTTATATAATTGAAGAGCATTTTAGGGTTAGTTTTACTCTCTTTGGTGATTAATCTCTCGGTCTCTAGTTTGGCTGTTTTTCGATGCTTCCTCGCTCCCCTCCTGCTTCAGTGATTTAAATGCTTTCTTTTTGTCATTTATTGCTTTCTTTACAGTTCTATTTATCCACATTGGTTTTTTGCTCCTTATCCTTTTATTCCCATAATGTATGTACCTCTCACAATTAGAGTTTAGGATTGGTCACTATTTCCCAGGTGTCCCCCGACCTGCACATCTGTTGTTCTGTCAGGTCTATTGGTTAATACTAAGTCCAGTATGGCCGTCCCTCTAGTCGGGTCCTGAACCAGTTGGGAAAGGTAATTGTCTCTGGTTATTGCCAAGAACCTGTTTCCTTTATGAGATATACAGCTTTCAGTTTCCCAGTCTATATCTGGGTAGTTGAAGTCCCCCATAATAACGACCTCATTATGATTTGCCGCCTCGTCTATTTCGTTTAGAAGTAGATTTTCTGTGGACTCTGGTATATTAGGTGGTTTATAATAAACCCCTATTAGTATTTTATTAATGTTTTTGGCTCCATTTATTTCTACCCACAGAGACTCCACATCTTCATGTCCCTCACTTATATCTTCCCGGAGTGTGGGCTTTAGACAGGAGCTTTCTTCTCATCTTCTGAACTTTTATTCTTCCTCTTCACTCTCTATGATCAGAGCTCTAGGACTTCCAGTAAACGTCCTATCTGAACCTCTCAGTGGTCAATCTGAATACTGCTGAGACTGTCCACTATAGACCTCCAGAATGGGCATTGACTAAGGAGATCCTGTTATATATCACTCATCAGTAAAAAAGCTTCATATTTTTACATTCCCAGATGTAGTTAGTTTTTGAAGAATTATGATATGGAAGGAGGAAGAACGAGTGTGCGGTTTATTGCGGATGTGGTCTTCACAGTATATTGCGCAGTCTGGTCCGACACCATGGGTGGAGATAGTAATTAACTCCGCAGTCAGTCATGGTCTTGGTCATGGGCTCTTACTGTACATAATTCTCCTGGGTTCTCTGTGTAGATTATTCCACAGATTTCTATACCGATGTCTCCTGTTTGGAGGGTTCTATATATGAATTGTGGGTGGCAAATTTACAAAAATAATTCTAACAAAGTGGATTAAGACAAATTAGTAAATGGTCTAAAAGTGAGATCATCTTTCATAGCAGCCAATCACAGCTCAGCTTTCATTTCATGTTCCGCCCTTGAAAGCTGAGCTCTGATTGGTTGCTGTGGGCAACAGAGAGTTTTTCCTTCAGACAGTTTCTGCCCCACTCATCTTCGTGAGGTTACGAGGCTTCTTTATCGGCTGTACACATGTTCGGTAATAGGAAGGTGGCGTTTCTAGAAGTCCACATACCACAATATAGAAGTGTAATGACAGAAGCTTCAGATTTGTTTTCCTGGTTATAGAAGTATAAGGCCCAGGTGGTGGCGGTGGGACATACGACATTCTTTATTATTATTTTTAATTAATTGAAACATTTTCAAGTAAATAATTCAACATCATTATTCTAAATTATAAAGTCTATGGATCCCAATAACCCAATAACCCAGTACCCAACTAAAGGCTCAATGTACATTAGAGAACAACACAAAATTGCAACCAGGTCTTCAGCATATAACTGAGGAGAATTTGTCATCCATTATGTTCTATAAAACTCCAATGTACAATCCTTCATGATGGACGCGTCACCTCTAGAGTTTAGGTCTCAGCCTCATTGGTCCATCTTTTCCTACCAAAGATCTTCCCAGGAAGGGTCTTCCTCAGCTTGCTGCTGCTTTGGATGATGATGATGGCTTCTGATATTGGGTAGGATATGATGACAAACCAGATTATGATGAACACAGGATCGGAACTCCCCGTTGGAATGGTATAAAACACCAATTGTGTTACACTGTAGATGACCGAAATGAGAAGGAACAGGACCATGGTTCTCGTAGCGTTAATCTGGGTCTGGAATTTACTAAACCCCCAATTATTCTCTTTCATTCTCCGCATGTGACTTATAAGAGACCATGCAGAGAATGTAGTGGAGATGAAAGCGATAGTGAAGGGTAAGAAGCAGCCCAGGATGGAGGAGGTTGCTCTGTATATGATGTCTTGAAGGAATGTCGGCCGGACAACTACAGATTGATATGTGCTGTTCCCAGAAAAATTTATGTCACTAATCCAAAGTATTGGAATACTTATAACAAAGCAACCGAGTCCTAATGCAAGTTGGATGCAGAGAAGGTAAGACGAGAGGTTCCTCTTCAGCCATACAATGCTGTGGTGACCAGAGCTGGTGATGTTGGTGCAGTAGTAGACACAGAGCAAGGCCGTCAGCCAGTAAGTATAATAGTTTGAGAAAACTGAAAGCATTACACAGCAGATAAAATTTTCTTTCAGAAAAAACAGATGAGGCCAAAAAACATATATTATATTTTGTGCTGCCATTGTCAAATGCTGAAAAAGATTGATCAGAGCCTTGGTGAGGTGGACCTTGTCAGACGGGCCCAGTGAGAGTCCATTTTTTAGGTTTCCTATGTAAACAAGCAGGATGTACATGTTCAAGGTTATTCCTCCTCCAAATTCAATAGCTAGAGCAATCACCCTGGTCAGATCTGCAGGAGTCATAGCGCCAAGAGTTGTGTGACTTGTGAAAGCCAACATTCAACTATTAGACTGAGACAGATGCAAATATCCATCGAGCTTTAGTTTCCTATTTACATCGTAATTATACAACCAAACCAGCTCTCTGTAACCGAGAAGATCCTTCAGCCCCAAACATCTCTTCACACGTTATATGGTCACTTGCTGGTTGAACCAACGAGTGACCATATAAATCCAGTGATGAGAAATGTTCAGAAAAGATAACTAATAAAATGTTAATATCACAGCACAGGACATTACGTGAATCAGGTTTTTATTGTTTTTCATGGGACGATCCACATAAATATTCCAGTTTGTACACCGGTCACTAGAAATCTGTTCAAGACTGGAATTTCATGAGATTTTTTCTTAGTTCTATAATTTTCTCTTAAAACACAGAAACTTCACCACAAATTTCTCCCTTAGCTTGGGGTTGATACGGGGGTTGGGGGGCTGTACGAGGGTCTTCAGGGTTGGGGCTCATTTTAAAAAATAAAATCTCATTTATATAGAATATGATGGAGATGGTGAGGAGGAGACACATGGTTCTTGTAGCTTGTATGTGAGCCTGGTCTGGTCACTACTTTATCTTTGTTCTCTCCCTCTTTATGCCATAAGGATTTGGTAATCCGCTTTATATATGTATGGTTTATCTGGGAAGGGGCAGTATTTAGAAACCAGGTTAGCATTTGGAAAATATCACAGAAGAATGTATGTATTTCAAACAGGAAGTGAGGGGAGGGGTTAATGGAGGAGGGCCTATTTTAGGGCATCTAATCTGAAGGTCATACACCTTACAACCACAGTGCCCATAACTTGATTTAGCATCCATTCCACCCCTCATCCAAGGGCTACTTTATCTTCATTTTGCCCACATAGTTTTTGTCACCTGATGAACCAACTTTGTGGGGAAACCCAAGCATCAAGACTTTTGACTGGAACATGCATTAGTCTTTAATGAGGGTCAAAATAGGATCTAAAAGAGGGCTTAGTCACTGAGAGGTGAGGTCATGACAGAACAGAATGGTTCAGGTCATCTAACACAAGATTATCGCTACCGGGATTGATCTTTCATCAGATCGTGAGTAAGAAGGACTTTTATTAGTCCCGCCTCCAGGTACCCTGTGTTTATTACCCTTTTTTTTATATATCTGTTGTTATTGTATTGTTATATGGG
This sequence comes from Rhinella marina, assembly GCA_900303285.1. NCBI lineage: Eukaryota > Metazoa > Chordata > Amphibia > Anura > Bufonidae > Rhinella > Rhinella marina. Next base: position 27,216 of record ONZH01015118.1, on the reverse strand, counting down.
TTAGGGTTAACCCTTGACCATAAAACAGACTTTTAAGATATGAGAAACCATATCTGGTGAGAAGAAGAAGGGAACGAGATAAGATGAAGATGGGATAAAGGACAAATGTATACGTAGGGAGTAATGGCAAAGGGAAAAGGGATGATCAGGAGAATAGTTAAGAGACAAGATATGTGTTAGGAGGATAAATCAAGACCATTCCTTGTGAATACATATATTATTTATCAACACAGCCATAAAATTATACTATATGGATGTATGACGCCAACCAGAAATCCACATCAACTTTTGGGGCAGCAGCCCTGGGCCCAACACCTCTGTGGGGCCCATCACCGCCCCAAGTGCTCATATTACAGAGTGCCGGAGGAGGTCAGAGGAGCAGCATGACAAGATGGAGGAGGTGGTGCAAGCATTGAGCAGCACATTTAAAACTGCAGGTACCATTTACTAAGTTATCTATTCTATCCATCAAGAGCTTCACGTTCTGCCTTGGGGTGGAGTCTCTGCCTACATCTATGCTAGGATAGACATAATCACTCATGGAGCACCACAGCCTCTTCATACTGAAAAAATGGGCGGCACACAGAAGGGGAGACGTCAGGGGAAAATGGAAAGTTAGGTAGACAGCCCTGGGCCTATGACGCACTTAATCTGCCTCTGATCCACATTCATTGAACTTCCAAAGATAGTTCAGGAGAATGGATGTGGATCTTTAATTTTATTCAGCTTTTTTAAATTAAGATAACCATTAACCATGGTCCTACCGAGAGAAACATATGGAATATTCTAGATGGGAAGTATGTATCTAGCAACCCTGGACAGAAAGGGTCTGTGCAACAGGTGTCCAATAGTTGGGATGCAGAATATAGAGTCAACATCTTGTGAATTTGTCACAGAACATTCGTCACATAGCTTCCATGACCTGTCTAGAACTAGAAAGAAAATCTGTTGGATTCTTAATAGTATTGTGAGATTTCCAGGGTAAGACTTTTGATGGTGTATCGTCAGTACAGGCCTTCGATGTCAGGTCAGTGGGGGTCTGACTCTCATAGTGGATATCTTGTGTATGTGTAAATGATGGCTACCACATTCAGGAAAGGTGTACGGTTTTATATAACCAGAAGAGCTGTCATATCAACAGGGGAGAAAATGGACCTGCTCCGAGCAGGTTCTACAGAAGTGACAAAGAACATTGTGGATGGAGAAGGCACCACGAAAAGACAAAGCTATCATCAGTGTGCTCCTCTGTACAAGAAGGAGAGACAAGATGTCAGCCACTTGCCAGGTGCGCCATTGTACAAGGCATATATTATAAGAAGCAGGTAGACATCACTTTAGGCAAGAAGTCCAACGCTCCGTAGGAGACCATAAAAACTCCAAACTTTGTTCTAAACCTTATAAACAGTCCATGAGCCAATGTCATGTCCCATGGAGAAGCCTGTACAGGACATTAGATGGAGTGCAGTTGTCAATGGAGAAGAGAATGCAGTTTTCTGCTGCATCTCTTATATTCACTGACCCACTTCTCTTTAAGTTTTGGGTCACCGATTATAATGAGACTTGACTGTATGGGGTAGAACAACAAAACTGTCATGAACTTGATTATATCGCCCAAAGAAAATTTTGGAAGATCAACAACTACAATAGAAATTGCAAAAAAAAAGGTAAAGTAAAAAATGAGGAAATTCTTTAGTGTCTTCACTACTTCTTGATGAGCCTTCAGTTGAGTGTTGCAAGAGGAACCCAAACTTCTGGCCAAGTTATGGACGTGATGCTTGAGGGAAAGCATGGTGAAAGCAGTGGTGACTAAGAGCGTCAGGTAAGGTAGAAGGATACTGAAGTATGAGATCTGAAAAAAGTTCTTGTTTTTCAAATATTTGTCAATTTCTTCAATAGAGAAAACCGTGGAGCTGTTCATGGGAGGTTCCATGGGGCTGAAATAGAAACATATGGACAAGAAGATGCTGCAGAACGACAATACTTCCACAAGCAGTATAATCCAAGTCATGGCTGAGTCAATCTTCATCTTCATCAGGGTGAGACAACGCGATTGAAAATTTCCAATTTTAATGAAATAAAATAGACACAGAACGGAGGTAAGCCAGCAGGTGGCGATGCACTTGTACTGGGACAGAGCGTACAAATATATATAGAAGTGCAGGGTGGAGGTGAAAGTCTTCACAACGATTCTCATCAACATCAGCAGAATGTACAAGACGCCGGAGGAGCTGATTGCCAACAAGATTTTGTTTCTTGTGCTCAAATGTCTCTTTCGATGGAAATCTTTATAGATTGAAAACATTATGAAGGACCCTTGAACCATCCCGGCAATAATGACCAGTGTCACCAGGAGAAGACCCACAACACTGATGATTTGACATTGGGAGTTCTTCAAAAGAACCTGACCATTCCAGTTACAGGACAAAACAGAAGCCATTGGAGAAGATCTGAGTGTCGAGTTCAGTGCGATTCTTGCTTCTCTCAAGTACAAATAGCTTTAGGATAAGACTCCTTGCCCCGGAGATGATCTCAGATATCTGACCTGACCGCAGGTAGGTAAATTCTAAGAGTGTAAGATGACCTTGTGGAGTCTTCCTTGGCAGATCATCCTTATGTCGCTGAATTATGTAACCTGAAAGCTGCAGGGAAGAGATCATTACATGAAAACTCTGTCACCCACAGAGGGGTGGCTGCTGGTGTCTGTGACATTATGGAAAAGAGTCAAGTATTAGATGTCTGCATGGTCCTCGCTTCTGGAGTTCTGGTGACATCACGCCGAGGATGAAGATTTGCAAGTAAAAACAAATTCTATTTCATGTTTGCATTAGGTTTTCATTCTGTTCGTATAATTCGTCCTGCGGTAGGAAATCACCACATTCTCTTGCTGACATTACAATGTAATAGTTTATGGAGTATTTTAATGTGTTAGTAGCAAAGTGTGAACTGCAGTAACATTAAAGGGGTCGTCCAGGATTACCAAAACAGCATCACGTTTTCTGAAGTTGTCTCCAGTATTGCATCTTTACTACACTGACTGACAAAAAAATTACTGAATCAAGAAGGAGCTTTTGGGATGAAACTTTCTCCGTGTGACTTTAAAGGGAGTCTGTCGCCTCATCTGAGCCTTATAGACCGCTCAGATCTGGTTATAGACTCCTTTGCGCACATTAGACTCTTACCTTTATTAGTGCCGTCCCTCGCTGAGATATTCTAAACACGACTTTTAAAACTTATGCTAATGAGGTTCGGTAAGTGCCCAGGGGCGGCATTACTGCAGCAAGAGCCCAGAAAACCACACCTCTTTCACCCCTCTGGCCAACCCTCGTATCCTATTATTACCTCCTCCTCTCCCTCACAAAATCTTGCGCCTACGCCACTGTCCTCTGCTGCGGCTGGTTACTTCTGCCAGCTGGATCTTGAGATACGGACCAGGGCATACTCAGTGCAACTCCCTGTTCCTCTGCCCATAATGGATACAGCAGTGCGCAGGTGCGGGGCAATGGTGAAGCGGCGCAGGCGCAAGATATGTGAGGGAGAGTAGGAAGTAATAATAGGATATGAAGGCGGGCCAGAGGGGTGAAAGAGGTGTGGTTTTCTGGGCACAGCGCCGAGGGGCCTGGGCTCTTGCTGCAGTAATGCCGCCCCCGGGCACTTACCGAACCTCATTAGCATAAGTTTTAAAAGTTGCTTTTAGAAGATCTCAGCGAGGGATGGCACTAATAAAGGTACCAGTCTAATGTGGGCAAGGGAGTCTATAACCTGATCTGAGCGGTCTATAAGGCTCAGATGAGGCGACAGACTCCCTTTAAGGTCAGTATGGTCCAGGATTGTTTTTCTTGTTTAAGTGGATAATAATCTGCTCTAGTCATTACAAGAGCTCCGATAAGTAGACTGTAACGAGCTGTCCACCGGTGTCCATCACATTAACAGGAATGATCTTCATCCACTACAAGCATGATGATTCTTATTCAATGACAACAACCAGAAATTGTAAAAGCCATGACCGATACAAAATGTGTATTAGAGTACATCACTTCGAAATACAAAAAATATACAAAAATATAGCAGGGAGAATATCTGGGTAATGTTCCTTCTGTATAATCATCTTCGTCTGGTCTAAAGGCAACAATGGGTTAGAGACAAATGTCTCCTACATACCAGCAATCAAAACAATGGTCACATATTGGATGACATGTATTACTAGTCTGATACTTTGCTTTTCATATAGGTAGACTCTGCTTATTCAGAATTATTACACATTGCCAAAGATGTAAAGTTTAATCTGCTTATATTTTTGAACTCCCGCAAAAAAATTTTATTCCATGTCCTGCTAGAAATGTACATGATGTAATCTGTAGTGAATGCTTTTTTCTTACCAGTGTCTGTATTTGTGAGTTATATCTCCCTGATGTTTCTCATGTGTGTCATGTGACCAGCAATCAGACTCACCAACTCACACAGCATCTTATGTGTGGACAGGAAGTCTAATTCTCTATTCATTCCTATGGGAGCCTCACTTTCAGTCTCATATGAATAAATAGAGCAGTAACTGGTTTCCTGTCCTGGGTCAGTTGGAGGTCAGGGAGTTGGTCACATGGCACAGCTACAATCAGAAGAGAGGGGATAACTCACAAATACAGGCTCTGATGAGAAGATTACATTCACTACAGATTACATCATGCATCTTTCTAACAGGTCAGAGAATAACATTTTTTGCGGGAGTTCTTTTTTAATAAAACAAATGTACCTAGAGATTAATTATTTCACAACTGTTATCTATGGATATATACTGTAAATGAGCAAGAGCTTTCATGGGAAACTGGAGTTCTTAACAAAATGAGACCTAAGGGTAAGCACATCTGTAAGGTGGTGATAAGGGTTTGTATATTGACTCTTACTAGATAATAAACCCTTACTCTGGCCGTACTTGTCACCTAGCAGAGGATAAAGTGTTAGATCATTAAATTGATATCAATCAGGTAAGCAAACTGTATTGCGGTATACCGGGGCACATTTATTAAGACGGCCATTTTAGATGCCGGTCTTAATAAACCCTTAAGCTTGTGGTGGATCCTCTGAAGTTATGAAGAGGCGCAGACTTGTCCAAAAACCATCCTGCTGGGAAATAACCAGGTACCAGATGGCTATAAGCCACATACACTGCGGGTATTTGTATGGACCTATTCTGAGAATCTGGACCATGAGTTCCAGTCTCCATCACTCTACTCCCTGTAAATACTTAGATTTGTGTTCTTGGTCAAGACCACAAATTGAATCTCGTGATATTCACAGTGAAGATTGTGAGGTTTATTATTCTGGTCATCACTGGAACATCTGGGACCTTCCTTAAATTGTTGTGCTGAGTTTCAGGATTAGGAGAAACATCGCCCCTTCTGAGAGTCACGTGAAAATTCTCTTTACTATTGGGTTCATAAACATCATCTTCCAAGGACTCTTGATTAGGCAGGTGGTTTCAACCCCAAACAAATGAGTTTCAGAACAGCCTGCTGTCATCTCCCCATGGCTGTGCTGAAGTTGGTGGTGCAGGTGTTACGGTAACCAGATGAGGAGGCGGTAGAGGAGGTCCCAGAGGAGGAAGCGGAGTAGGAGGCAACAGGGCACACTGAGAAACGGCCAGCAATCCTCCGGGCCGGAAAAAGACGTGCGCCAAGCAGTTTATGCCTCAGGCCCAGCCGCCACTACATTTACCCAGTGAGCAGTTAGGGAGATATAACGACCCTGAACGTTCTTACTGGTCCACGTATTGGTATTGCCACTGATGGCGTTGCGTAGCGCACACCTGATTTTGTCTGCCACTTGTTCATGCAGGACAGGGATGGCCTACCTGGAGAAGTAGTGGCATCTGTGAACCATATATTGTGGGACAGCCACCGCCATAAGGCTTTTAAAACTGTCCGCCTCCACAAAATGGAATGGAAGCTTTTCAAAGGCCAGGAATTTTGAAAGGCTGGTATTTAGGGTCAGGGCTCGCAGGTGCTGCTGTTCATTTTCACTGTATTTGCAAGGCTATGTGGGTTTAAAGAAGAGCATGTTTTGGAGGGAAAAAGCCAGACGTTGCTTACCACCAAAACCAGACAGTCTGACCTTTTGAATGTCTGGTTTAGCTCAGTTGTTATGTCTGGAAACTTGTTTTTGTCTGAAAAAACTGCTCTGTCATTGCCATTGAGTATCATTGAAGCTCTAATGTAAGTCTATGACAGACGGAAAGTGTAACATTGTATCTGTTTGTGCTGAGCTTCTCCACTCCACCCCTCTCACTAGAAGATTCCCTTAAAAATTATTGTTAGACCGAATCTGTATACCTGCAGATAGTAGTAGGAAAGGCTGATGGTTATGGCATAGTGGAGGGCTCGGTGAACATGTCTGATCCTGGGGGGGATGAACCACTGCCAGGGGCAATGTCTTCTTCTACCATCTCTTTTGTAATAAACCGGCACAATTGCTGCACTAAGCACTAAACATGGATGATTGTGTGGAGAGAAACTGCTTTCCATTGAATAACATCAAATCTAAGCTTTGGTTTATAATATCCAAAGAAGAGACGTAGAGGAAATGTGTCACCAAACATCAGGTCAAAGTTCGTGTTCAGGACTCAAACTTGACCCCGAATTTGAACCTGAACCCCACTGAAGTCAATGGGGACCCGAACTTCACTTTATTATTTTCCGTGATAACACGGCTATATTGGAAAATAATAGCATTCTTAAAACAAAATGCAAAAAAAGGCCATTTAGGGGTTAAAAAAATCACGTGGAAGAGCGGGAGAGCGTGGTGACATCATTGTGCAGATGCAATCAAGTGGATGATGTGAGGTTTTTTTTTTTTAACTACTAAATGGCCTATATTGTTTTGCATTCTGTCTTAAGACAAAAACACGAAACCTGAACTCGGACTTCAGTGAAGCAGTGAAAGTCGTGAAATAAATAAAAGAGAGAAGACCGGGTCACAGTATGATACGACATTTTTTTGTGCATTTTGTGCAGTAGACGTCCATTGTGTTTTTAACTCTTTACAGTATAGTGCCCTTATATTGTACGTTACACTTTTTTCCAGTTGGAGTTTTGTCTACAGAGGAAGTGACAAAAGAAGGGGTTTATACTTCTAGTTTTAAAGATATTTGGTAGAAAAATACACTATTCTAAAAAATACACAAAAATGGCATAACCATACTGAAAAATGCGTTCAAGATGCAGTAGATAAACAGTACATTCCACCGCTGTGAGAAATGCTGCAAAGTAAGAACGTTTTCAAAACTGGGAGTGTGAATGGTTTATTTTTATCAACTAACAAAATGCAAAGAGAATGAAGAAAAGAAAAATTCAGTCAGTATCTGGTGTCACCACCCTTTGCCTTATTCTAAGTACTTGCAACACCATGTCTAAAGGAACGTGGCATGGAGGTTGTTCCAGACATCTTGGAGAACTAAGTACAGATCTTCTGTGGATGTAGGCTTACTCAGATCCTTCTGTCTCTTCATGTCATCCCAGACAGACTGGAGGATGCTGAGATGTGGGGCCCATGTCATCACTTCCAGGACTCCTTCTCACTGAAGATAGTTCATTGGCTGGATGTTTGGGGTTGTTGTCCTGCTGCAGAGCAAATTCCAATTTAAATTATGAAATAATTCATACTTTGCGGCATTTTTCTCACATCTGCACACTACTGTAAGTAAAGGGATTTTATAGGCACTGTAGAAAAATCAAACACATTTCTGTGTGAAGGAAGCCTTACTGTCCAGAGTCTCTGCAAATGAGTAAAGTGAGGAGCTTCCTCAAGGTCTCCTTTAATTTCGGGTTACTGTAGATAAGAAAAGCAGATTGCCCTGTGGGAAATGCGAGCAGTAACACCGAACATACCCAGAATCCTTCACTCCTGCTAATAAATATTTCTAGTGCAAGAACGATTGTACAGAAAATTACAAGCAAATAGAAGATGAGAAGCCCCATCATTGTCCGGACGACACCTCGATAGTCCTTCACATTGGTGTTGACTAAAGTTCCATTATTTTTCTTCATCTGGTGGTTGTACACCCTGAGGAACCAGGCGCTGCCGACAGTCGTCAGTATGATTACAATGAAGGGCAGACAATTAAGAATCAGGATGATATATGATAATTTCATCCTTGGTCTTCTAGTTTCTTCCAAGACTTCGACTTCATTTATAGTTGAGTTTTTTTCATTTGGATTTGGAAGTTTTATAAGGATTGTTAGGAAACTTCCACCTACAGACAGCGTTTCAACCATCAAGATCAACCTCCAGGCAATGGCACCAATCTTATTCTTAATGTTCATGAGAACCCCGGGGCGAGGAGGAATGATCTTCATGAAGTAGAAGAAGCAAAGAGTGGCCGTGAGCCATGAGCTGGAGGTAATGCTGTACACGGTCATGTAGGAGATGGAGTAGAATGCAGACCGTTCACTGTAGAAGTATGGCCACAAGGAGCTGGTGAACAAGTAGGATGATGTCACGATGGTAAAGAACACATTGGAGACATTCAGAGATATTAGGATCCTGTTCAATGGAGAATTATTTTTCATTTGAAAACCGTTCAGAAAAAGACAAATGATTATGAAGGAGCTGGAGGACAAGCCAGTAATGACCTCAAGAAGAAAAACAACAAAAACAATCTCCATATTAGAATTAATGTCAAGAATTGTGAGAAGGTTTATACCGTGAAGGACTTACAATGAGGTGTCTTCTCAGGTCGTCCTGGTTAGGACTGTTTAATACATTCCAGAACTTCCTGTTCCTTACGAATACAGAGGCTGAGGAGAAGATGGCGATGTTCAACTCCAAAGTTTAAAACAGAGTAAATAGGAAATGCTAAGAGAGTCCCTGTGTGTAATCCTCCTGGTCTGGCCAAGAGAGTGATGTCTCCTATATACCAGCAATGGTCACATGATCTCTTAAGGATTCGTTACAGTATCGGCAGCGTGAGGTCCCTGGTGCGTTACTTTTCATATATGTAAAGTCTGTACATTCAGAATGATTAAACCGCTTCACTGCCGGGCTCTGAGAGGATCTTCTCTGTGACCAGTGATCCCATTGATAGCTGCCGTACCTTACAGGGAGATGTTCACTGGTTTCTCACGTGAACAGAATATCACACTGTCCGACAAGAGGGTGTTAGAGAAAAACAAGGAAATGAAACACAATTTCCAGTGACTCCATTATATACTACACCTTGTAGCTCCTGTGTAATATGTCCCGGGGTTATGTGTATATAACAGGATGCTTCTTCTTCCTTCAGAGACAACTTATCTTTGAAGAAGTAAATAGCTTTTTCCTTAGTTTAGGATTTCCAAGAATGAATAAGATGGACAGAGAAGTAGAATACACCATAACATATAGCCAGCAGGCCGTGTCCACCACTATCCCAAAGGTTAGCCCCGAGGTTAATAAACCAGTAGATACCAAGCAAAGGATCAGGTCTAGAATTAGGCGAGTGACCATTGTTTTCACTGCCCCCAGGTGAGCCTTTAGCTGAGGCCTCCTGAAGTTGATCTCATTGCTCTTCACCTTCATGATGTGGCTCAGGAGGGAGTTGACACAAAGCACGATCGATGTAAAAGTTATCAGAAAGGGAAGGCAACAACCAAATATCATGTTAAAGATTGTGTGCGGATAGACCATTGCAAACTTATAATCAGTCATGTTTGGAAGACGTGTTATCTGTAGAGTCCAGAGAAATGGTACATTGATTAGAAGTGAGCCTATGATAGACCCTACAAGCAGCAGAGGAACAAAGGTGGAGAACTGAAGCTTCAACTGGAAGAAGAACTGGCATGGAAGGTTGACCAACTTTAGGCAGTAGTAGATGGAGAGCCAGGTGGCATGCCAGAAGCTCAGCTCTATCAGGAAATAGAGAATCGCAAAGTCCATTACGTAGACTTCGTGTACAAACATCAGGTAGCTATCAAAAACATACAGGCAGCCGTCGAGAGTGATGGAGCACTGCAGGAGGAGGTTAGTTAGTGCTGAGGAGAACAGAATGGAGACACCAGGTTGATTCTGCCTCTTCCAGGTTCTGCAGTATTCGATGACGAGCGATGAGTTCATTGAGAGTCCGGATACAGTTGCTATAATTAAAGTGATTGCCTTGACTATCCTCGCTGACTGCAGCATGTTAACCTGAAGTATATACTGCTGTCTACATACAGAAGTTTAATGGATGAAGGACTGGAAACATCAGGGGGAAGTCAGCACAACACGTCATGGATGCAAATCTGTGCAGTATCTGGTTTCTGCTTGTGGAAATTGTGTTCAAAAGCAACATACGACAGAACTTATGGATCGGGGGTGGCGCTTGTGCCTTCTCGGCTCTACACTCAGATATACGTAGAAAGTTGATTACAAAAAATTCTTGACAGTTTGTGAGAAATGAATATTTTTTAAAATCATAAATGGGTGAAGGGACAAATCTTGCATCTACTGACAGCTGGTTACTGGATTCTGTAAAACAGCCAATAACATGCTCATCAGGTATAAGGTTTCCTTGAAGACAATCCAAAGGACTCAGCATCTGCCCCCCACCTCCCCCTTTTGCTGCCCAATTTTTACTTTGCTAATGCAGCCCTTGGCTGAATACATTTTTGCACGACTACCCATTTCTGTAGATATTCACCCAACTAGACTGTATGAAGAGGACTTCATCTACTCATCCCCTTATGTCCCTTCCACTCCCATCTTCCAATGTCCTTTCCTGATCAGTTCTGTTTAAAACTTCCTGAAAGGGGCCTAAGTGTCTGACCCTGACTAAAATCTGTCAGCAGAACTGTGTCCCTTTACTGGCTGATAGTGCTGGGCGAGCATGCTTACCCGAACACTATATTCGTGTGAGCATGGTGCTGCTCGGCACATTGCGGTGTTTGGCCGAACACCGTGTGTGCTCGAGCGCCATGCTTGAGTAACCCCCCACCCCCTGTACGTTTCTTGGCTGCTATGCAGCCAATCAGCACGTGGGGAGGTACTGGCATTACAGTGATTGGCTGGCCAGAACGCGTCATTGGGTGCAATAAAGCACCCAATGACACGTGGTCCGGCTCAGTCTTAGTCAGGGAGAGCTGCTGAAAGGAGGGACAAATAGTGTAGGGATAGGTTTTGGCTAGGCAAGTTTAGTTTTTCTTTTCAAAAGATCCAAAAGTCCTTTTAAGGACTATTGTTTTATCTGGCTGCAACATCTATTATATTTTTGGCAAAATTTGCGCAAAATTGGCTGACAATAACACCATCTGCGCTACGTGTGCAGTATAACGTTTGAACATCCTAAATACCTGTGACATTCAGTGTATTTTTTTCTGCCGCTAATCAAGGCGACATTCCCTGCGATATGTCTGCTATATAACGTTCTCCAGTGCTATCATCCTACCTGGATACTGTCGCTCCACAGGGTTAGGCTCCATAGCAACAAAGGATTTGTAGTTGGTAGAGTAAGTAGACATCCTAAATATCTGTGACATTCAGTGTAGTTTTCTAACAATTTTTCCTCTAAAATCGATTTTATCTTCGGTTTTGGGCGTATTATTGTCATTCTGTAAAAATGGCGTAATACTCAGACAACATCGTTCCCAGCAGCGACTTTGGAGTCCAAGATGCATCCAGACATCCTCCCCATGCTGTTCCCAAACCATTTCAGTGGTGTTTCCATTAATTTCTGACCTTTCCCTATGAACCAGACTTCCTCCCCTCTTCAGAGCAGGGGTTGCCTGGTTTAGTGCTCAGGTTCTCCCGTTGGCTTCCATTGTGTTTGGGTGCTCTGTAGACACCTGAGCATCACCAAGTGTTCTACCCGTGCACCCGAGCACTTTGGTGCTCGATCAACACTACTGGCTGATACTTAGAAGGAACTCTCCACATTTTCATTCCCTTTCGTAACTCTTGGACTTGAAGAATCTCAGTAGCAATGTCATTCCTCTCGGTATACTAAATATTATATATAAAACTATAGAGGTGTTACCTTTCCTTCCTGTGATGGAGGTTGTTTGGACAGAGAACAATGGGGCAGAGTTACTATTGAAAATGCGCCAGTCTTTGGGTGTAACAAGCGTAGCCCACTTACTTTGCACCACATTTATTAACTGCTTTACGTAGTCACTAAAGTATTTACACCTCATCCTACAAGGGCCGTGGCTTTAATACACCCCATGCTCCAAAAATTGCAACAAAATTTTGGCACATTTTTAAATTAACACTATTATAACTTATAGGTGGCGCCATCTTACACTAGGCAGTCTAAAGACGTCCAGATCGTGGACAAAGGTGTATATCTGGTGCAGGACTTAACACACTCCAAATCTCTACAGGACCATGTGCCAGAATAGTAATCTTGTCTAACATTACGACTGTGGTTCACATTGTTGGACCGTGCAAAGTGCGACACTATTAGTAAGTCTTCACCACTGTCTTTAAAGGGGTTCTCCGAGTTATATATATTGATGACCTATCCTCAGGATAGGTCATCAATATCAGATCGGCGGGGGTCCGACACCTGGCACCCCCGCCGATCAGCTGTTTGAAGAGGAGGCTCGCGCCGTATCAGAGCTGCCTCCTCTTCATTGTTTACATGCTGGTCGTAACGGGGTAGTGGTGAGTAGGTGTAATTACACCTCACCGCCCCATTCATTTCTATGGGAAGAATCGCTCCCATACAAGTATATAGAAGCGATTCTTCCCATAGAAATGAATGGGGCGGTGAGGTGTAATTACACCTACTCACCACTACCCCGTTACGACCAGCATGTAATCAGTGAAGAGGAGGATGGGTCATCAATATATATAACTTGGAAAACCCCTTTAAGCTCATAGAAGACCACGTACGGTAAGTGATGGGAAGGAAAACAGTTGAGACGGTGTGGGCGAAATCAAGGAGGATAAAAGACAGAAGATGGAAAACTGAGATTTCAGAGAATCCGAATAACATAATGATCTAAACACTTAAAGAGGACCTCTCACCGCTCCTGACATTTCTTCTTTAATAGTTTCATGCATTTTCAGTGTAATAACATTTCTGGAACATCTATTCTTATGTCTCTAAGTTGTGCCATTCCTTTATTATTTCTACTAGAAGTTATAAATGAATTACTAGCAGTCTGCAGTAAGGGTACAGAGGGGAGGTAACCAGTTGGGGGTGTGTACCTGCACAGTCTAAAAATGTCAGCACTGATTGGATACAGTGAGTCTGTGCAGGGACACACACCCGAATGGTTACCTCCCCTCTGTACCCTTACTGCAGACTGCTAGCAATTCATCCATAACTTCTAGTAGTAATAATAAAGGAATGGCACAGCACAGAGCCATAAGAATAGCAGCTCCAGAACTTTCATTACATGGGGGATGCAAAAAGCTATTAAAACAGGCATGTCAGGAGCGGTGAAAGGTCCTCTTTAAGCCCCATTCACAGGACCGTATGTACATTTCCGCATCTTATCCGCAAGATGCGGAACCATACGGACCCATTCATTTTTCCATAGTGTGCATTCTGCATCCCGTATCTCACGGAAGTTCCCCCACAAAAAAAAATAAAACCTGTCCTATACTTGTCCGCAAAATCATGTCCGTAGCCCCATCAAAGTCAATGGGTCCGCAAAATTGCGGAACACTATGGAAGACTTTCCGTATGTCTTCCGTTCCGTTTTTATATGGATCACGGAATACATACGGTCGTGTGAATGGGGCCTTAAGGAAAGTGACTTTGTACATATTTTACTTGTTTTATCGTCCACATCTGAGAAATACCAACTAAACATATTCCATTTTTGGTCTTGTGGCATTTGACACACGGCCATTATTGTGTTGAATCTGACCTGATCAGATGCTTCTGATATCTGAGGATCTAATGGGATGAACTCAAAGAATTGTTCGGAATTTCAGCTTCCTTTTTTCTGTGATTTACGGGCTCCGGGCTGTGTATATAGGAGAGGAGCATTGTCCTTGCTGTAAGCTTCATGTTCATGGCCTCCTGTCAGCCACAAGTGTTTTTCGTATGTAAAGTATGGAGGACTCGTGGAATCTTCTATTTGTGTTCTCTTCACTATATAAACTCCAGTTGCTTGCCATGTAAATCAGCTGATTTGCCATTAAAATTGTGGCCGGTTTTTTGTTACACTTGCACTCATACAAATCTAACAAGTCATACACTACTACTACTACTCAGGGACAGAACTACTGCCGTAGAGGCTGCTATGGGCCCGCAGAGGATGGGCGCCTGGGTCATTGATCATCAGTGTGTGCGTACACTGGCAGGTGAGGCCCCGGCAGGAATGGATGACTGGTCCCGGGATAGGTGAGTATTATACTAAGGGACTAAGGAGGCATAACTACTGTGTGGGGACACAAAGGGGGCTGCACTACTGCAATGGGAGCACTAAGGGGCCAGCAATACTGTGTAGGGGCACTCTACTGTAAGGGGGCAGGGATATTTGTGTGGCCAGTCATGGCTGTCATATAGGCGCTCAACCCCAAACACAACACGCCTTAGGGTCAATTTCATAGGGAGCAAGTTGCAACTCTATGCAGATGTTATCCCTGGTCACATTTTAAAACAGGGCCCCGGGGCAGCAAGGTACCAGTGCTAACCACTGAGCCACCACTAACCACTGAGCCATTAAAGGGGCATAATTACAGTGTGGGGCACTATGGGATATAACTATTGTGTGTGGTATTAAGGCAGCACTTTACTGAGTGGGGCACATAGTGTCTTAGTGTCCCCTTTGTGGGGCACTAAGGGGCATCTCTACAATGTGCGGCTCAATGTGGGCATAGCTAAGGCATGGTTTAGTGTAAAAAATGCAGTGGCATGCAGGTGCATTCAAAAGTGTGTTATGGGGCCCGGCCTTTGCTAGTTACACCTCAGCTACTACTACTACTTCTCACACACCTCATCCGCTTGCTCGCACAGTGGCAGTCTGCTCAGAGAAAGGACATTACTGCCAGTGAACTTCCAGACCACTACCTCCTAAAGTAGTCTCTGTGTGATTGACAGCTGACCCGTGAGGGTCAAAGACACTGGTCCAGAGCACAGATAGATCAAGCAAAACCTCTGTCAGGGATATGCCAAGATCAGAACGGGTGGAGTCCAAGCAATCAGATAAACAGTCCAAGGTCAAGGCCGGCAGAGCAGTGTCAATACAAGGTCAGGCAGCAGAGAGTCAGGACCTGGGCAGACAAACCATTACAGCACACCTTTGCAGGAACTTAGCAAGTTATGAACCAATTGACCCATTGGCACCAAGTGACAAGCCAGCTTCTTACAGACTTTGGGCAGACTCATCTTAGGTAGGTCGGGGGATGTGGAACCACTGTGTAAACCAACAGATTTTATGTTGGGCTACTCTTAAGGATGTTTCCTGGTGGCCTCCTGGTATTCACTCTTTAACTCCTGTATAAGAAGCTGGACTTCAGAGCAGGGGATCCACCAGGTTGGCAGCCAAGTGTAGATGGCAGCTAACCCACAAGGATCAGAGACACCTGTGATAAGCAAAATTATAAAGGGGTCACAAACTTTCTATCAAGACTGTAGTTCTGCCCCTTCACAAATCATTAGTCAGGCTGCACATATTAGAAAGCCATAACAGAGTTAGAGAAGTCGGCCTAGTTCTCCAGGAACCCTTCATCCTATTCCTTGTTCACTTTCCTAATTTTGCTCCCTCTCTGGTTACACATAGTCCTTCTGAAATCACGTGTATGTGAAATAAGTTATGTGAGACAAAGGCTCTTGTGATAGGAACTCATGGAATTAAAAATGCTGTGCGTTGCTGTCTGACCCTGGCTGTACTGAACTGTACTGACGACATTATGTGAGTACAATTCAGTACAGCCAAGATGAGGCAGCAACACACAGCATTATAAACAGTGGCGTACATAGAGAAGTAAGGGCCCCAAAGCAAGGATCAGACCGGGCCCCCACACACAGGACAGAAGGGTTTCTGCCTAAACCCCTTTCACTGACCCTTGGGCCAATTTCCACTGCCTCATTTGCTAAAAGTTGTTTCTTCAGAGGGTAGAGTCCTGACCAAGTCTTCACCTCCAGTAGAAGAGGAGATGATCACAACTAAGACTGGGCCCCTCTTGCCCTGGGCCCCCATAGCAGTCGCATGGTCTGCTGCTATGGTAGTTACGCCCCTGATTATAAATCATTAGTGTCACAGGAGAGTGTCCAGTCCGGGAAATACCTCTGTCTCATGGACTAAGGATCTTCCATCTAATTCTACTGTGTTCATTGATGCCCCAGGACCATCTTACCAGCCCCTCCCAGTAATTGTTCAGTGTAGTCCACAATATTTCCAGTCTGAGATACTGTACATTATCCATGATATTGGATTGTCAATGTTTTGAGCCTGAGTTTGATATTTTTGGTGACCGATGGCCCTCTCTGTTCCTTGAGCCTCTCGCTGTCAGTCATGAAATTCTTTATTATCGAGGGGAAAGCCCAGACAATAAATCAGCGCGTCACTGTGTGCACAGGGTGTGACCATCTGGATCGAACGCTCCTATTCCTGTAAGTGTTGTCAGAGCAGTTATACAAACATATCAGAGACACAGCAGCTACGAGCAGGACCAGCCCTGTGAGTACCTGGGATCACTAATCTGGGGCCCCGAGGGACCAGGGCTGACATGGTTATCAGGGTGGGGGCTTCAAGGATAATTCCATTATCTGCTGTTCTGTGTCCAGATGAGGGCCGGGATGTGTGTAGTCATCTTGTCATCGAGTGTTATACGTCTCGAGGTTTTAGTAAAAGCTTGTTCAGACAGTAAACTCCAGGTCGCGGGAGGAGGAGGAGGAGGATTTATCAGGAGAAGGCACAGAGAATGACGCTTGTCCTTTCTTTCTTCTGTGACTACTCTTTGGCTGAGATTTATGAAGACTTTTATGTAAGAATAGCAAATTATGATGTCATATCTGTGACTTTGTTGACAATTGGGCGGGGATTAGCTGGAGGGGGTGTGAGTGTGTAAATTAATGTCCCTGCGGGGTGGGGTATTTGAAGATGACAATCAGTATGTAAGGGTACGACCACAGAACGTCAGTTCTTCTAGGTATATACACACGCAATTGTATATTGCATCAGTACTTCTAGGTACACTGTATATATACACACACACACACACACCTGTATATCAGTACTTCTAGGTACACTGTATATACACACACACACACACACACACACACACCTGTATATCAGTACTTCTAGGTACACTGTATACACACACACACACACACACACCTGTATATCACATCAGTACTTCTAGCTATACACACACACACCTGTATATCAGTACTTCTAGGTATACACACACACACACACCTGTATATCACATCAGTACTTCTAGGTATACACACACACCTGTATATCACATCAGTACTTCTAGGTATACACACACACACACTTGTATATCACATCAGTACTTCTAGGTATACACACACACACACACACACCTGTATATCACATCAGTACTTCTAGGTATACACACACACCTGTATATCACATCAGTACTTCTAGGTATACACACACACACACCTGTATATCAGTACTTCTAGGTATACACACACACACACCACACACACACACACTTGTATATCACATCAGTACTTCTAGGTATACACACACACACACCTGTATATCACATCAGTACTTCTAGGTATACACACACACACCTGTATATCACATCAGTACTTCTAGGTATACACACACACACCTGTATATCAGTACTTCTAGGTATACACACACACACACACACACCTGTATATCACATCAGTACTTCTAGGTATACACACACACACCTGTATATCACATCAGTACTTCTAGGTATACACACACACACACACCTGTATATCAATACTTCTAGGTATACACACACACACACACACTTGTATATCACATCAGTACTTCTAGGTATACACACACACACACCTGTATATCACATCAGTACTTCTAGGTACACTAGCACACAATTTTCAACAAAGGAGGTTCTTCCAGACATCTTGGAGAACTATGCACAGATCTTCTGTGGATGTAGGCTTCCTCAGATCCTTCTATCTCTTCCAGGCAGTCAGGATGATGTTGAGATCAGGCCTCTGTGGAGGTACATCTGCACTTCCAGGACTCCTTGTTCTTCACAGCACTGAAGAGCTCATTGGCTGGATGTTTGGGGTTGTTGTTCTGGTGCAGAATAAATTTAAACTATTGACATTTCTATATACAAAGAAAGAATTTTTACACACCAGCCTACACTTTTATACAATACTGTACGTCTGTATGTGCATCTGCATGTTTCGGTATTTTCTCCTTTCCATTCATTTTGTTTTCACCCGTCTCTTGTCCGTTCTCCCTTCTACACTATTTTCTAGTAATCTTTTCTCTTTCTGTTCTGTCCTGTCAGGGATCTCTCTGCAGCCTCTGCATACTGCTCTGTCCTCTCAGAGATCTCTCTGAAGCCTCTGCATACTGCTCTGTCTCTCAGAGATCTCTCTGAAGCCTCTGCATACTGCTCTGTCCTGTCAGGGGTGTCTCTGCAGCCTCTGCATACTGTTCTGCCCTGTCAGGGGTCTCTCTGCAGCCTCTGCATACTGTTCTGTCAGGGGTATGTCTGCAGCCTCTGCATACTGCTCTGTCCTCTCAGGGGTATGTCTGCAGCCTCTGTATAGTGATCTGTACTCTCAGGGGTCTCTCTGCAGCCTCTGCATAGTGTTCTGTTCTCTCAGGGGTCTCTCTACAGCCTCTGCATACTGTTCTGTCCTCTCAGGGGTCTCTCTGCAGCCTCTGCATACTGCTCTGTCCTGTCAGGGGTCTCTCTGCAGCCTCTGCATACTGTTCTGCCCTCTCAGAGGTCTCTCTGCAGCCCCGTCATACTGTTCTGTTCTGTCAGGGGGTCTCTCTGCAGCCTCTGCATACTGCTCTATCATCTTGGGGGTCTCTCTGCAGCCTCTGCATACTGTTCTGTCAGGGGTCTCTCTGCAGCCTCTGCATACTGCTCTGTCCTGTCAGGGGTCTCTCTGCAGCCTCTGCATACTGTTCTGCCCTCTCAGAGGTCTCTCTGCAGCCCCGTCATTACTGTTCTGTCCTGTCAGGGGGTCTCTCTGCAGCCTCTGCATACTGCTCTATCATCTTGGGGTCTCTCTGCAGCCTCTGCATACTGTTCTGTCAGGGGTCTCTCTGCAGCCTCTGCATAGTGATCTGTCCTCTCAGGGGTCTCTCTGCAGCCTCTACATAGTGTTCTGTTCTCTCAGGGTCTCTCTACAGCCTCTGAATACTGTTCTGTCCTCTCAGGGGTCTCTCTGCAGCCTCTGCATACTGCTGTGTCCTCTCGGGGGTTTCTCTGCAGCCTCTGCATACTGTTCTGTCCTGTCAGGGGTCTCTCTGCAGCCTTTGAATACTGCTCTGTCCTTTCAGGGGTCTCTTTGCAGCTTCTTCATACTGTTCTGTCCTCTCAGGGGTCTCTCTGCATCCTCTTCATACTGTTCTGTCCTCTCAGGGGTCTCTCTGCAGCCTCTGCATACTATTCTGTCCTGTCAGGGTTCTCTCTGCAGCCTCTGCATACTGTTCTGTCCTCTCCGGGGTCTCTCTGCAGCCTCTGCATACTATTCTGTCCTGTTAGGGGTCTTCATTGCTCAAAATACAGATCTATGTGGTCTACCCTGCTCCAAATACAGATCCTTGTGGTCCCCACTGCTCCCAGTACAGGACCTTGTGGTCTCCACAGCTTCCAGTACAGATCCTTATGGTCTCCACTGCTCCAAATTAAGCCCATAGCACAATGGGCCTCCTACAGAGCATTACATGGTAACATCACACCTGATTTGCCCAGCAATAACTATTATCATAGTGGGTCGCCACTGCCTCCAAACAGATCCTTGTGGTCTCTATTGCTCTTAGTACAGATCCTTGTGGTATTCACTGCTCCCAGTACAGATCCTTGTAGTCCACACTGCTCCAAATAAAGCTTAGAACATGCAAGTCCTCCTTCACAGCATCACATGATTACATCTCATGTGATTTGTCCAGCAATAGCCATTGTCCAGAGGATCATTGTTATAGTTGTCTAGTGGATGTCTTTGCTCTGGATGTCATGAGGTAGGATGCCGTGGTAGTCATTGAGGATATCTCCTGTAGTTAATATTGCTATGGGGGGTCCTGTGGTTGTTTTTTATGAGGCTTCTGTTGTTATTGTTATGGAGGTCCTGCGGTTGATTGTGTTATAGTGGTTATGGGGTTGATGTTGTTATGAGGGTCCTGTGCTTATTGTAATGAGGGTCCTGGTCTTGATATTGTTATGGGAGTCATGTGGTTGTTATGGAGGTCCTGTGGTTGATGTTGTTATGGAGGTCCTGTGTTTGATTGTGTTATAGTGGTTATGGGGTTGATGTTGTCATAAGGGTTCTTTGGCTGTTATTGGAGTCCTGGTCTTGATATTGTTATGGGAGTCATGTGGTTGTTATGGAGGTCCTGTGGTTGATGTTGTTATGGAGGTCCTGTGTTTGATTGTGTTATAGTGGTTATGGGGTTGATATTGCCATGTGGGTTCTTTGGCTGTTATTGGAGTCTTATTATTAGCTGTGTTTTCTATAAGTAGATCCTTATTTTCCCTCAGACAGTCCTGCCATGTTTCCTCAAAGAAGAGCTGCTCCTCTCCAGAGACTAGAAGAAGACTTGATGTGCTCCGTGTGCTTTGAGCAGATCACCGATCCTGTGTCTCTCATATGTGGACATACATTTTGCAATAACTGCCTCAGGTTAATCGGGGAGAACTCAGCACAATTACAGTGTCCAGAATGCAGAAGACCTTGTCCTAGAGATCAGGTCATACGTGTGTACAGACTCCGAAGCCTGGCCTCCGACGTGCAAGAGCTATCCTTCGCACAGGTGACAGATGCTGGGACGTGACATGGGGCAAAGTGAGACCTAGACAAACAGGTGGCTGCAAAGAAAATGCCAGGTCTGAGGGGGACGTGTGTGTATAGTACCCCGGAGTGGGGCACTACCATTTTTTCATCTGTCTATGGGTTCGTATGTCTAGCAATGTATCCCATCAGTACATTGATTGCAAGATCAATTCTCATTTAGTGCCTTGATATGGTTATCAACTAGCATGTGGCATATGTTCTGGTGGATTCCATTAGAAAGAATAGAACTAACCATTAAATTCTGCCCCCTTTGGGCGGAAGTGGGTTTTCCCATTTCCCACCAAAGGAGAGGTTGTTTAGGAAGTTGGAGGAGTTGAGAGAATCCAAAGAGAACAGACAAGGTGCAGTAATGGATGCTTTCCCCTCCTGTTGCAGAAGCTTTGGGAAAGCAGCTCGTAGAGCAGCATACTCTTGAATAGGGATGAGTGAATTTCATGTTATGAAATTCGTTCACGCTTTGTTTGGTGGTAAAATGTGAATTGCATTATAGATTCCATTACCATAGACCATGGACCATAACGTAATTCTATGATGGAATGCATAACGGAATGCCTTTAGAGGCATTCTGTTATTCATTCCATCATAATAGAAGTCTATGACCTGCATCCGTCCCGTTTCTGTTATGCAGTGGAGTCCTCTCCACTGGACGGATCTGTTATGCAGGTCATCAACTTCTATTATGGCTCTAAAGGCATTCTGTCATGCATTTCGTCATAGAATTGCGTTATGGTCCGTAGCAACAGAATCCATAATGCAATTCTGCTTTTATTATCAAGAGAAACATGAATGAATTTCAAGATATGAAATTCTCTCATCTCTACTCTTGATATTAATAGGATGTGGTTCTGTCAATTTATTATATACACATCAATATGCCATAACATCAAAATCTGGCAGCAGATCCTGTGTGAGGTGTGGTCTCCATGGATCAGACTGAGGTCTGGTGAATTTGGAGACAAATTGATCTCTTTGTCATGTTCTTCATTCCTGGACAGCTTCTGCAATATGGTCAGGGCATAAGCTAAAGGATTGGCCATAGACCTTACAGGGAAATTTCCCAGTGGGCTGATGCCTAGGAGGTCCTCCTCTTGGCTGGCTAGTGAAGGTTTTGTCGATGTATTTTCTGCTTCTGGCAGTATTTTGTGATGGACTGTGGTATTTGGCTAATGACCTCCTACATACGGAGTCATTGCCCAGACAAGAGGTGCTTCGTCCGGAACCTCTCCCTGTTGTGGAGGCCCTGGACGTCCCTACCTTGGGTTGATGATTACGGTCCCTAGGGGTAGATTGTAACTAAAGTATAGTTCCAACACGTTTCATCAATTAAATTATGCCCCAGAATCATCAAGGGACATGGGGCTATGGTGTGTCTGCCTCAATGGGGGCTAAAATAGTCGGAGGACACACCGAGAGGAGAGGACAGAGTGGTAAGGTAAATTCCAGATTAGATGGTCAAGGGATTAAAGTCAGGTCCTAAAAATCTAACCTAGGGGGAATCAGTAGATATGTTCCTCCAAACAGTAGTGAGAGCATATGGTCAGCTCACTAATACGCTGGTAGCTTGAGAGTTGCTAAAGGGCAACAACTCATCTTTTAGGAGCATGTGTAGCATTCCTGTTGTTTGCTGTGGACGACCTGCGTATGAATGCTTCATCTTCTAGGAGATTCCTGGTTCTCCCCGTCAGCTCGTATACCAAGATAGAAATGGTGGGCTGCAGCTGAACCCGGCGGTGGTACAGAGATGTTTTATGGACAGTCAGATTGAGGACTACTCCCTGTGCCTTCTCTCTGTGATTGGAGAAAAAAGATGCGGAAAATCCTTCTTAATGAATTATATCCTGCGAGCCCTG
Source organism: Rhinella marina (assembly GCA_900303285.1). Taxonomy (NCBI): domain Eukaryota; kingdom Metazoa; phylum Chordata; class Amphibia; order Anura; family Bufonidae; genus Rhinella; species Rhinella marina. The sequence goes on along the minus strand of ONZH01015118.1, from coordinate 4,446 downwards.
TATAACCTGGTAAGAGGAGCGCAGCACATCATCATCAATATGTGTAATCCCAGGTCGCCATAGCCGAAACCTTCCCTTGACATGTGTAATGCTTTCTTCTCATCTCTGTAGGAGAACGGAGCAGCAATAGGTCCAGCCATTGTAGAGGAAGAAAATACCTCACTTATAGGATTCCAGTGTGAAAATGGAGCTGACACCGTAACCAAGGGAATATGGATATGGGACCGGCCATTTATACTGGAGAGAGGTGCCGAAAAGGTGAGAGACTAAACAAAGTGCAGAACATCTATCAGTTAAAAAATGCAAATCTAGCCAGCTTTCCAAAGCATCTTCATTATAAGTTCCCCACAATGTTTGCTTCTGCAGAGTGTGTGTAAGCCCTTCACCTATCTGCTGGAGCTGACTCAAGTCCATGAGAACTCTGCTCCTCTTTCTGATGGCTCTCTCTGCACTCCCCCTCCCTTCTCTCAGTGCTCAGCATAGTAGTGGGGAGGGGGAGGAGTATGGTCAGAGGATGAATAGGTGAATAGGATCTTAGGAAGGCAGTTCACACAGGTTTTAGATAGGCAGGATCACACACAGGACATTTTTCAGGTGACAATTACAAACTGGCAAAAAAAAAAATAAAATATATATATATATGTCATGGCCTGCCCCAAACAGAGAAACCTACACATAAACCCCATAACAGAGAAAGCAAAAGGCAAAAGACTAAAGCAATGTAAAAAAAAAAGTGGGGATGAAGTTATATCGCTACTCAAAAAATCCCCTTACTCCCCAGTGATTGTAGGACCAAGACAAGGTAGGGGGAAATCCCAATGGATATAAAAAAAATACATAAAGATAACTAAATTGTGGACACGTTGAAGGAGCGTGAAGCAGAAGATCCAAAACACACCTCGACACGTTTTGCCTTAGATTCGACAGAAGTTTGAAAATTACCAGTCTAGGGTTAAGTATTAAAAAGGTGGTGGCACCAATTCGCTGTCAGGTTTACGGTCACCTGCACAGGGACATGTGAATGTAATCCAGTTGTCGGCACATGGCCGGTGTCAGTTCACCACATCTTGGCAACTTCTGCCCCAACCTTGAGACCAGTCACAGTGAGCGCAGACCGCCCGGAAGCCTTACTTCACAGGTCACTCCTGACATCACACAGAATTACAAACAGGCTGTTGCTCAGAGTGAGTGGAGAGAATGTGTCGTAGTCCTAGCTGTCTTACATTTAGACCATTTTCTGTGGCTAAAACAGGCGTAGAAAATGGTAAATGAGACAGGCCTGCTGGATGATAAATGACCCCCCTAGTGTGTATCAGTACAAGTGAGAGAAGATCTTTCATGAGCTGTAAAAGAAGAAATCAGTCCAGGAATGAAGCTGTACTGATACATGAGAGCTAGTGCAGGCAGCAGCATCCTGGAGACACAGGCCTCACATACAAACTAGGAACAGGTTGTAAAATAAATATCATAGGCTCTGGAAATGAATGAGGGGAAGGATATTGCAACCTGGACCTTAGAGCAACTTAATTTTGCTCAAGGAAATAACTAACATAAGTAAAAACATTTCTCCAGATCAAGAATATATGCAATTGGCTAGCTCACGGCAAGATATCACACTTATTGATTTGAAATTTATACTTTATCCTGAAGCACAAAGCACAAGTGCAAACAGCAAAAGATGGAGAAAACCACAGAGGTGGAACCAAGTAACCACTGAGAACCATAAAAACCTTGAATACATAAGTTTAGGGATGTGTAGAGCTTCACTCTTCTGTCACTTTCTCCTTTCCTTGGTTATTTGCCATTTTTGCTTCTCACTGTCCTTCCATCTTCCACAGGGATCAGTAAATGTTCCTGACCTCTGGGGACTTGTGGGCTTGGTCCCAAATCAACCTATTATTCTGGTGGTAAAATGTAAGCTGATCTCTGTCCTTTGACTCTTCCTTCATGCCCCATGATAAGTCTTTGAGCAGATAGTCGGTGTACTGGTGGACTTCTGGATAACCACACGTGATACCCCAACAGTATAGTAATCTTCCCTTTACTAGAACTAGAACTGTGCTAATCTTCTTTTACAGATGGCCGTCTTTGTCCTGGACACAGAGGGATCATTGGATACTGAGAGGGACCCTGAGGCCAGCTATAAGTTATCAGCCTTATCCATGTTTCTCAGCTCCTACCTGGTATGTCTGAATTTTATACCTTTGTTTTCATTGTATACTGTAGGTCCCTGGACATTCTGGATTTGAGATGTGCCATCCATTGAGAGTGGCCATCACTGTGCTGTTGGTTTCATTGCTGTAAATAATTTGCCTCGTGGATGGTAATGGCACCTCTTCCACCCACCGATTACTATATAATCGATGACTCTCACCCTGAGGAAGCCCCTGAAGAACCCAGATATCATGAATCTGATCACAGCCCACTGGAAATGTGCACACCGTGCAGTCCATAGACCCATGAAAAGCGCGAATCTTCTGTACAATGCAGGATGAGGGGTTTCCAGTAACAGAGTTTCCCCATTTGGTTGGTGTCTACACCCAGATTGTTCTGTTCTGATTTTGTATTTTTTTATATATTCTTTTTATCTTTTCCAGATTTTCAATATTAATAAAACTCTCAAAATGACAGAAGTGGATCTTCTCGAGGTACGATGAATTCAGATTGAGATGTTCATAGTCTGTCAGACCGAAGGGGCGTGCTGTCCTCCAATCCAGACACAGCTGTGTTCACACTGAGCTCATGGCTGCCGTGCCTATAGGATACATGAGGGATAGATTCAGTATCTCTTATCCAGTTTATAATAGATCGAACATAACCTGGTGTGAACAGAACATTGGAAACTAAATTGTTGACCTTGTTGTCAGAAAATGTCAGAAAATGGGGCATAAAGAGAGGATCTTGTGGTAGAAGTAAGAAATAGTGTGAATTGGTTATTTCATCCATTGGAGAGGTGGTCTCTATTATCTACTGGTCTAATCTAATCTAATGGATTGTAGATACAGGACAATTATGATCCCCCATGCTATCAGTCTCATTAGTGAAGGCCATTGTTTTTCTCTACGATATTTGAGCTGTGGATGTTGGACTGCACTGATGATCCGTAGAGGCCGTAGATGAGTTGTATGTAGAGAAGGCATCTTCTTGGATGGACGAGGTTCATCTAATAGACTGAGGTGATATCATTGTCCTCGTTGTGATTGGGACTAAGGAGTCCTAGTTGGCTTCAGATTTAGGTGGAGTTGGAAGAAATGTTTCAAAATAAGATGACTATGATGGTGATGAAAATATTGAAGAGCCGGATGCCACCAGGATTGTACTAAAGAAAATGTTATTGCTCATGGTCAGGTTGTGCACTTATGTTCTAGGCAGGTCCAACCTGACAGAAGATGAGGCAACACAAATTGCTGCTTAGACCATCAGATCATCAGGTACCTGACAGCCATGAAGAGGGCCTTGGGCATCGGCCCACCAGGAAATTTCTCTGGACGGCCTGTCCACCCTGTTATTCGTTTATAAAGCAGCCAAATCTGGAGTCTTAGAGTGTGGAAAAGTAGAGGAGATGGAAGTTTGGGTTATTGACTCCACGGTTGATAGATGGAATTTCCACATAAAGCTGGATAGCATCGTGACGTAATGTGCTTGTCTTCCAGGTATATCTCTACATCCAGGAATGTCCCACTGAAAGTTCTGATTCAGCAGAAAGCTCCACAGAAGGATCAGATGGCAGCCCCACCGTACAGCTCAAGGTCAGTTATTTCTATGACTTTAATTGCCACAAATTTTAAATTAATTTTTATACATAGGAAGAAGAAGATAAAAAAACAGCAGCGAGAGATTGATTATCTTTACCATCTAATCTACATAGCACACCTAATGCTACAGAGGGAAGTAACATACCCAGTGACAGGGTTAACCACGCCTAAGTCGCTGTAAAACCCAAATAAATATAACACAAAAAGAAATGTCAAGACAATAACCAACCGGTGGATATGTCTGAGGGAACATGGTGCAAGGGGTCCAATAACATTGCATTTCACCTTGGCTTCGTCAGGAGCCTCTTGCAGACATATCCCTCGCTGGGTATATAAGATGTGATAGGCTGTCTGCACACATACCCCTCGGTGGGTATATAAGATGTGATAGGCTGTCTGCACACATATCCCTCGGTGGGTATATAAGGTGTGATAGGCTGTCTGCACACATATCCCTCGGTGGGTATATAAGATGTGATAGGCTGTCTGCACACATATCCCTCGGTGGGTATATAAGATGTGATAGGCTGTCTGCACACATATCCCTCGGTGGGTATATAAGATGTGATAGGCTGTCTGCACACATATCCCTCGCGTGGGTATATAAGATGTGATAGGCTGTCTGCACACATATCCCTCGGTCTGGGTATATAAGGTGTGATAGGCTGTCTGCACACATATCCCTCGGTGG